>CAWYQG010000030.1:2406979-2721979 GCA_963966155.1 Clivina fossor
ATCGTGCTGCTGCTTTAGGAAGGCACAAGAAAGAAAAATACTTTAAATCATTTCGTGATAATATTAATCATTATTTGACTGAAATCTGCTATGTTTTGATCATAATAAAGAATTAATTTTAAAAAATCAACATAATACCTTTAAGTTCATAAAAACTATTTTTGTATTTTTAACATCAAACATGTACTTAATTTTTTGTATGTTTCGATATGTTTCACAAAACTGAAAATCAATCATTCTAATTCTAATTACTGATAATTACTGGCATGACGTCGCTTCTGCCAACACTTTTAGAGTGCGATGTAGAAGGTTGATTATTTTGTGGTTGCCATTGTTCTCTGGTTGTTTGTTGAGCTTCTTGTCGCCATTGTTCTTCTTTGTTTGCGAGAACAGGACAATCTCGATGATAATGATAATCAGGACAATGTAAGCATTTGGGAGGATAAGGTATCATAGGCTTGCTTTCGGCTTTAATGGGCGTATAATAGGTTGGTTTTGTTATTGGAAAATTATTTGGAACTGGTAGTTTATATGGAGTTTCGCTGAGGTCTCTTTCTATGGCTGTTGCTCGCTCGATTAGTTTGTCGAATGTTGTAGGATTTGAAATTCGCAAATATGACCGTAACGCTGGTTTCAGTAACTCTATCAATATAGGTATGGCATCTGTTTCTGGAAGTAAGTTTTAAGTGTGGCAATTTCTAAAATAATCTCTTTCTATGCATAGAATGATTTTACATTTTAAGCAACTCCATCAGCCCCTTCGATGACACTTTTTAGTGGTTTAGCATGTGGGCTGGTCTTAGTGTAAATCGATTTTCCCTGACAAGCTAAATAATGACGGACTATCATTTTTTCAAATTCTAGTAAACTTATTGTGTCGGTGTTTGTTAGTTGAAAAAGTCTCCATGCATTTACGAAAAAATTTCATATCAGCTTTTAATACAAAGAAATCATGCCTATTTTTTTGAGAGAAATATAAATTAGTTTGTTGCACTACATTAAAGGGTCAAAAATTTCATCGTCAAATAATTTTTCAAAGACTGCCACATGAGTTAGATTTTCTAACTCATTCTGCATTATACCGAGACGGTCTGCACATCCTGACGTTGCTGGCATGCTAGTGTCTACATATTCTTTAGTCCACTTTGGTTCCACAAGCTTTCTTTGCTTAGGTCGTTGGGGTGTATTCTACTTAACGTAGAACGAGAAACGTCAAGCGACACACGGAAAACAGACTCTTGTATTATAGCAGAATTTGCGGTTCATCTCTGTACTTTTTTAAAATGCACTTTATCATTTACATGTAGTTGAATATGCAGCTGATTTTAAATGGAGATCCTGCTCGTCTTCTATTACTACTTCGTTGTGTTTTACAGATATTTTCATTTTCTATAACATAAATATCTTTTTTAACTATTTTCTGCACTCTGCCCAAATATATATCCGTTGCTTCCTATAGCAATTAGCTTTATTATTATTAAAGCTTCTATTTCATTTGTTCTTAGCCATGTACCCTGCCATATAACTGTGCAACAAACTGATAAACAAACGCAAGTTATATTCAATTAGTCGTCCGAATCTTCGTACGACGAATTATCCGCCAGCAGTTCGCTGAACAACTTCTTCATTTAGGAGCTGATAATATACGTATATACCACTGTGTTTCTAACAATTTATCAATGGCGCTGGCAACATATTCACCGGACGGACGGCAAGTTTTGTGCGCTTTATTACTATTTTGAACTTTTTGTGCTTTTGTGCGTGCGTTTGCGGTTCATCTCTGTACTTTTTTAAAATGCACTATATCATTTTCATGTAGTTGAATATGCAGCTGATTTTAAATGGAGATCTGCTCGTCTTCTATTACTACTTCGTTGTGTTTTACAGATATTTTCATTTTCTATAACATAAATATCTTTTTTAACTATTTTCTGCACTCTGCCCAAATATATATCCGTTGCTTCCTATAGCAATTAGCTTTATTATTATTAAAGCTTCTATTTCATTTGTTCTTAGCCATGTACCCTGCCATATAACTGTGCAACAAACTGATAAACAAACGCAAGTTATATTCAATTAGTCGTCCGAATCTTCGTACGACGAATTATCCGCCAGCAGTTCGCTGAACATCTTCCTCATTTAGGAGCTGATAATATACGTATATATCACTGTGTTTCTAACAATTTATCAATGGCGCTGGCAACATATTCACCGGACGGACGGCAAGTTTTGTGCGCTTTATTACTATTTTGAACTTTTTGTGCTATTGTGCGTGCGTTTGCGGTTCATCTCTGTACTTTTTTAAAATGCACTATATTATTTTCATGTAGTTGAATATGCAGCTGATTTTAAATGGAGATCCTGCTCGTCTTCTATTACTACTTCGTTGTGTTTTACAGATATTTTCATTTTCTATAACATAAATTTCTTTTTTAACTATTTTCTGCCCTCTGCACTCTGCCCTCGCTGAACAACTTCCTCAATGTATCCAACAGAGATTCGACCGCCGCACCGCCGCCGGACCGCCACGATCTTCCAAACTAAAATCGAAAAATAATAATTTTTAGGTTAGAAGCAGAATACGTTTAATAATACGCCTAGAATTTTCAAAATCTTTTTTTCGTTCCAAAGATGAACTAGGAGATGTTCCCAAATTCGTTTCATGACGTTTTTCTCGAAATTTATGAGTATCATGACGTATTTTCTTATCAGATTTGAATTTTTTCATAACAATATCTTGACAATTTTTTGTCAATCTTAGGTTATCGGAACTATTTTCATTACTTGATATATTTTCCTCTGATTCACTCATGTTTTTTTAAAAATTTTATATAAATAATATTTACTTTAAAGTAAAAAATGTACTTTTAATAATTTAGATAAGTTATAATACCAAAATTACATTTATATTTTTTTTTTTTGTTTATCGCCAACTTAATGTAAAAACTGTCAAATTATAAAAAGTACTTAACAAAAATATGACCACATGGATAAACTTTATATTATTATTAATGATTATAAATTTTATTATTCTATATATTTGCTATTATAATTTATTTATAAAAAAATCTAATTTTTAATTCTGTTTTTCATCAAATACACCTTATTTTTCTATTACAGATATTTTTAAATGTCTGATACAATAAATCTTAAATAAATTATTTTAAAATTAAAATAATTTTAATTGATTTTTCTTTTAAAGTTGCTAAGTAAACCTGGATATAGTTGAATTAAAATAAAACTATATTCTAAAGTTATATTCAATTAGTCGTCCGAATCTTCGTACGACGAATTATCCGCCAGCAGTTCGCTGAACAACTTCCTCATATAGGAGCTGATAATATACGTATATACCACTGTGTTTCTAACAATTTATCAATGGCGCTGGCAACATATTCACCGGACGGACGGCAAGTTTTGTGCGCTTTATTACTATTTTGAACTTTTTGTGCTTTTGTGCGTGCGTTTGCGGTTCATCTCTGTACTTTTTTAAAATGCACTATATCATTTTCATGTAGTTGAATATGCAGCTGATTTTAAATGGAGATCTGCTCGTCTTCTATTACTACTTCGTTGTGTTTTACAGATATTTTCATTTTCTATAACATAAATATCTTTTTTAACTATTTTCTGCCCTCTGCACTCTGCCCAAATATATATCCGTTGCTTCCTATAGCAATTAGCTTTATTATTATTAAAGCTTCTATTTCATTTGTTCTTAGCCATGTACCCTGCCATATAACTGTGCAACAAACTGATAAACAAACGCAAGTTATATTCAATTAGTCGTCCGAATCTTCGTACGACGAATTATCCGCCAGCAGGTCGCTGAACATCTTCCTCATTTAGGAGCTGATAATATACGTATATACCACTGTGTTTCTAACAATTTATCAATGGCGCTGGCAACATATTCAGCGGACGGACGGGACGGGAAGTTTTGTGCGCTTTATTACTATTTTGAACTTTTTGTGCTATTGTGCATGCGTTTGCGGTTCATCTCTGTACTTTTTTAAAATGCACTTTATCATTTTCATGTAGTTGAATATGCAGCTGATTTTAAATTAAGATCCTGCTCGTCTTCTATTACTATTTCGTTGTGTTTTACAGATATTTCCATTTTCTAGAAACATAAATATCATCTTTTTTAACTATTTTCTGCCCTCTGCACTTTGCCCAAATATATATCCGTTGCTTGCTATAGCAATTAGCTTTATTATTATTAAAGCTTCTATTTCATTTGTTCTTAGCCATGTTTCCTGTGCAACAAACTGATAAACAAACGCAAGTTATATTCAATTCGTCGTCCGCAACTTCGTACGACGAATTATCCGCCAGCAGTTCGCTGAACAACTTCCTCAATGTATCCAACAGAGATTCGACCGCCGCGCCGCCGCCGGACCGCCACGATCTTCCAAACTAAAATCGGAAAATAATAATTTTTAGCTTAGAAGCATCTCTATAGGAAAATTCGAAATACGTACCCAAAAAAGTTGAACTGGTTATTTTGGACATTATTACCTAAAATATTCACATAATATTTAATTTACATCAGCGATACTTATATGATACTTAAAAAAGTTGTTAACAAGTCTTGCAATTTTGATAGAAAAAAAAATTAAGTTTACCGGATTGCACAGTAGTATCATGCTGCTCCTTCTTATGCCTTTGCAAGGTCGACTTGTATTTAAATCGTTGGTTGCAGTATTCGCAAACAAATGGTAATTCGTTCGTATGGACAATTTGATGAGTTTTTAAATGTGATTTTCGTTTGAAACCTGCCAGAGAGAGACACTACTTCGTTGTGTTTTACAGATATTTCCATTTTCTATAACATAAATATCATCTTTTTTTAACTATTTTCTGCACTCTGCCCAAATATATAACCGTTGCTTCCTATAGCAATTAGCTTTATTATTATTAAAGCTTCAATTTCATTTGTTCTTAGTTTTATGTTGCTCCTTTTTATGTCTGTCCAAGGACGACTTGTACTTAAAAGTTCTTTTGCAGCGTCCACACGCAAATGGCTTTTCCGATGAATGTACAATTTGGTGAGTTGCCAATTGAATCTGCCTTGATATATAACGTGCCTTCAATTATGACGACAAGCATTTGTAATCCGAAATGGAAGTCAGCGCAACGCCACTTTCGCTTGTTGTTCCTTATGATCATACATGATAAATCGTGTTTTGCAGCGTCCACAAGAATATGGCAATTCATCAGAATGTACTATTTGGTGAGTTACCAATTGTCCTAATCGTCTAAAACCTGCCAGAGAGAGACACTACTTCGTTGTGTTTTACAGATATTTCCATTTTCTATAACATAAATATGATCTTTTTTTAACTATTTTCTGCCCTCTGCACTCTGCCCAAATATATATTCGTTGCTTCCTATAGCATTTAGCTTTATTATTATTAAAGCTTCTATTTCATTTGTTCTTAGTTTTATGTTGCTCCTTTTTATGTCTGTCCAAGGACGACTTGTACTTAAAAGTTCTTTTGCAGCGTCCACAAGCAAATGGCTTTTCCGATGAATGTACAATTTGGTGAGTTGCCAATTGAAAATTTCGTTTGAAACCTCATAAAAAAAAATACTTTATTTTAATTTACGTGTGGTAAACAAGCAAAATAATTATTATTATTACCATTATCTTTGAAGGTCGTCGTCGTCAGGCTTCTTCTGACTAAAATCAGAAAATAATTTTTAGGTTAGAAGCAGAAAGTCTGGGATCTTTTTATCATCCCGTTGCATCTCTATAGGAAAATTCGACATGCGTACCCATAATAAATATATTGGTTGTGCACATTTTTTCCTAAAATATTCACATAATATTTAATTTACATCAGCGATACTTATATGATACTTAAAAAAGTTGTTAACAAGTCTTGCAATTTTGATAGAAAAAAAAAATTAAGTTTACCGGATTGCACAGTAGTATCATGCTGCTCCTTCTTATGCCTTTGCAAGGTCGACTTGTATTTAAATCGTTGGTTTCAGTATTCGCAAACAAATGGTAATTCGTTCGTATGGACAATTTGATGAGTTTTTAAATGTGATTTTCGTTTGAAACCTGCCAGAGAGAGAGACACTACTTCGTTGTGTTTTACAGATATTTCCATTTTCTATAACATAAATATCATCTTTTTTTAACTATTTTCTGCACTCTGCCCAAATATATATCCGTTGCTTCCTATAGCAATTAGCTTTATTATTATTAAAGCTTCTATTTCATTTGTTCTTAGTTTTATGTTGCTTCTTTTTATGTCTGTCCAAGGACGACTTGTACTTAAAAGTTCTTTTGCAGCGTCCACAAGCAAATGGCTTTTCAGGATGAATGTACAATTTGGTGAGTTGCCAATTGAAAATTTCGTTTGAAACCTCATAAAAAATAAAAATACTTATTTTAATTTATGTGTGGTAAACAAGCAAAATAATTATTATTATTACCATTATCTTTGAAGGTTGTCGTCGTCAGGCTTCTTCTGACTAAAATCAGAAAATAATAATTTTTAGGTTAGAAGCAGAAAGTCTGGGACCTTTTTATCATCCCGTTGCATCTCTATAGGAAAATTCGATATACGTACCCATAATAGTTGTACTGGTTGTAGACAGTTTTTCCTAAAATATTCACATAATATTTAATTTACATCAGCGATACTTATATGATACTTAAAAAAGTTGTTAACAAGTCTTGCAATTTTGATAGAAAAAAAAATTAAGTTTACCGGTTTGCACAGGTTTTGTTTTATGTTGCTCCTTTTTATGTCTGTCCAAGGACGACTTGTACTTAAAAGTTCTTTTGCAGCGTCCACAAGCAAATGGCAATTCCTTAGAATGAACAATTTGGTGAGTTTTCAATTGTCCTCTTCGACTGAAACCTGCCAGAGAGAGACAGAAAAATTTGGTAGGTATGGTTGTTTATTTGGTATAGTTAATCAATTGTTATTGCAGAGTTATTTGAGATATCAAAAGATTTACGACACGCCATTTGGGAACGTTTTGAATTATTTTTAGTGCTGCAAAAGCAGCATCGCCGAGATGTCCCCTTTATGGGAAGATGCTCCCCCATATTTGTCCTCCTTATATTGTTTTCAATAGACACACCTCTGCCATCAATTTTTCTAACTTTTCACGCAACTGTATGAACTGGACCTTTCCGCTTCCTAGAGTTATAGGTTCCAATCAACTCATCCGCCAGCGCAGACCTAAATTTCAATTGGGAATAGGGTTTTTCTTTTTGGCTCTGCACAGAACACTTATGCAAAATATATGCGTTCACAATTGCAGCGTCTATAAAATAATATAATTGCTTCACCGACCATCTTCTGGATTTCCATGAAATCGAATACGCTGCCATTGTTTGATCAAATTTATCAACTCTACCCATATATTTATTATAATCAGCTATTGGTTCGGGACATTTAACTACTTCACGCTCTCCTGTTTTATTTGTTCTTTTAACGGTGGTAAATTTACTTGGGAAAAGAAATTAGTACAATTTCACTTAGGCTACGCTTACAATTTTGTCAATAACTCCCAACATAATGTGAAATATTTTCTAAGCTCAAACGCAATATCTATAAACTTTATAATATTACATAAATTTACATATTCTCATGCATAAAAATGTACCTTGTTAATGATATTTTTTGAATATTTTTTGAAAAATAAATTAAATGAAATGTTGTGTTTTGACGTAAAGTGAGGTTATTTCTGATAAAGTTTTGAATAATTCATAATTATTTAAAATTATGCTTGTCTAATAAGATAAAATGCATTTAATCGAGTTCTTTATATATTTTTATCAATGTATACTTACTTTGCAGAACACTAATATACAACAGACACAAATAAATGTTTAATTAATGACACTTGTACAAGAATAACAAATAGTTGATACGCGCAACGTGCACTGGTCGATAAATTAACCACTTATGAAAAAAAAGGCGGGTTTTTTTGAGTTGTGGTAGATATTTCTACTGTAAACGTTGCAAGACAGTATTTTATTTTGAAATGGTTGATTCTCGCACTTTTCCCGTGCTTCTGATCGAATAAAAAATAAGTGGTTTATATATCAACCACTGTCCTATAAAGGGTTAATAAACCACGGATCATAAATACTGATGCATGAGTACCATAACCGATATGAATATTAATCGTAACCGAAACAAAAATCGTACCGAAATAATAAAACAAAATTTTATTAGCCCTAAAACCCCGTTAACCGTAATTAAACTTCAATTTTTATTCGGTATATAGCCTTGAGTAAAAAAAACAAAAGAATCATTAATCGTACCTTGTCCAATATAGGACACTGTGCCGTCATCTTCAGCGGTAGCTATTACATATTTGCTACCGCATTTTAGATGTTTTTTCTCTGCGTTTATAAAGTTGCCTCTCTGTGTCATATTGGCAACAACAGGAATTTTATATATTAATTTTTCGTTGCTGTCTCTGCTGCTGCCTGGCACTTCTTCTGGCGAATTTATTATTTGGCCGTATTGCCGCAGATCCTCGCCTGTTGCTGGCACCACCATCTAAAGTAAAAGTTTTTAAATTTTAAATTAAATTAAATTTTCTACCTCAAAATTATTACATATTTGCTACTGCATTTTAGATGTTTTTTCTCTGCGTCTATAAAGTTGCCTCTCTGTGTCATATTGGCAACAACAGGAATTTTATATATTAATTTTTCGTTGCTGTCTCTGCTGCTGCCTGGCACTTTTTCTGGCTAATTTATTATTTGGCCATATTTCCGAATATCATCGCCTGTTGCTGGCACCGCCATCTATGATAAAAAATGATAAAAACATCTTTTCTACAAGTATTATTTTTTATATCTTTATTTATATTTGATATGTCAAATTGTTATTTTTCATATTTATAGGAAATCGAATATTACCTACCAAAAGTTGTCGTTTTGATTGCATGTCTTTATGAATATTGCTGGTTTTCTTACTATATGTTTGAAGCATTTATCACATATGAATTTTATATGTTCGGGCCGAAATTCCATTATTAATTTTCACTTTTCGACAATGAGAGTGAGAGGGAGAGAGAAAGTGTATGAATCTACGATTAGGTTTACCTGCTCTCTTTTTGCAATATATTTTTCTGTGGCGTTCCAGATCATCCTTCCTCTTGAAGGTCAGTTGGCAATCCGGATACTTAAATGTCCGAACTGACTATGGGTGGTTGCATTGTGCCTGTTCAATTTGCCTTGTGATTTAAATGCTGGAAGAGAGAGACAGAAAAAAAAGTTAGGTACAGGACGATTCGTTTATACATACATACATACACAATCACGTTTAGCGTTAACGGAACTTTAACGTTGTGTTTGCGATAACTCTATTGATAGCGGCGTTGCTGCGAAATGAGCGGTAATTAGATGCATTCTTGGCTAACGACACAAGAGAAGTCGTCTCGTTGGTGCTTGTTGCGAATTTAAAAGAATGAAGTAAGTTGCGTATATGTACGCCAGTGGCCAACAGATGACACTGCGCTCTTAACAATTATATTTTATTTATCAAAAATGATAAAAACATCTTTTCTACAAGTATTATTTTTTATATCTTTATTTATATTTGATATGTCAAATTGTTATTTTTTATATTTATAGGAAATCAAATATTACTTACCATATTTTGTGTAGTTGTTTTTTACAAAACCAGAAATTTTCTTTATATATGTTACAAAAATCGCATTTATGCATAACTAAAAATTTTGATTTATTCTAAAAAAAGAGAAAAAAAATTGTTACATTTTTAAATAAAAACATTTGTACATTATATTAAAATTTTTTTATAATACAGAAAATTACAAAATTGCAAATAAGTATATAAAACGGCTTACCAATATTCCAAAATGACTTGACTATTTCACGAAAAATTTTGAAAGAGAGAAAACAATGAAAAATAAAACGCGATCTTGATTCATGAAAATTTATTGACAAATTGTCAATTTGTTTTTGTAATGTTTGATTCATAATTTTTAAATTTTGTACATCTGCCTCCAAATTTGTTATACGTAGATCTTGAACTAAGCTTCATGTTTTGATTAAGCAGCTGGTTCATTGTTTCCAACGCTTCAACTCTATTGTTTCGCTTCATCCACATTCATAATTCCTCAGAGAGAGAGAGAGCGAAAGAGAGAGAGAGAGAGAGAGAGGGGGAGAGAAAGTGTATGAATCTACGATTAGGTTTACCTGTTTTGCAACAATGACGTGCCTTGTGCTTGTTTACGTCATCCTTCCTCTTGAACAGTCGCCCGCATTCCAGACACTTAAATTTTTTGACCGACGAGTGGGTTGTTTCTTCATGCCTTCTTAATTTGTCTTTTCTATTAAATGCTGGAAGAGAGAGACAGAAAAAAAAGGTAGATACAGGACGATTCGTTTATACATACATACATACACAATCACGCCATGTACCCAAAAGGGTGTGACACAAACTCTTTTCATCATTCCGAAACCAGTCGCCTCCAAACATTCCTATCCAAACAAGCAACTTTCGCTTCATCCACATTCATAATTCCTCAGAGAGAGAGAGCGAAAGAGAGAGAGAGAGAGAGAGAGAGAGAGAGGGAGAGAGAAAGTGTATGAATCTACGATTAGGTTTACCTGTTTTGCAACAATGACCTGCCCTGTGATGCTTATTCACGTCATCCTTCCTCTTAAACAGGCGCCCGCAATCCGGACACCTAAATTGTCTTTGTTTTCATTGTTTCTAACGCTTCAACTCTATTGTTTTTTTTTTCTACTTTAATTGTTAAATTGTCAATTTGACCGGCCGCCCTCTAAAATGTGCCGCTACAGGCGGCCGCCTGTGCGTAACGCCGGCACTGCACGCCACCACTATTTTTTGGTTTCTAATTCAACAATTAGATTGTCCACTTGTTTAGTAATTAAACTTATGTCGGCTGACATTTTTTGAACTTGTTGCAACAAGAGTTGCGTCGTTGTTTCCAACGCTGTTACCCGATTTTCAATTGTGTTGTCTTGAAAATTAACTTAAAAAAAAGCTGTTTTTTAATAACTGTAACAATTGCTATCTTTGTGCAGTTGCATGCTGCTCCTTTTTATGTCTGTCCAAGGACGACTTGTACTTAAAACGTCTTTTGCAGCGTCCACAAGCAAATGGCTTTTCCGATGAATGGACAATTTTGTGAGTTTTCAATTGAAAATTTCGTTTGAAACCTCATAAAAAATAAAAATACTTTATTTTAATTTACGTGTGGTAAACAAGCAAAATAATTATTATTATTACCATTATCTTTGAAGGTCGTCGTCGTCAGGCTTCTTCTGACTAAAATCAGAAAATAATAATTTTTAGGTTAGAAGCAGAAAGTCTGGGACCTTTTTATCATCCCGTTGCATCTCTATAGGAAAATTAAAAAAAAATTAAGTTTACCGGATGTATTCTTCGTTGTATGCTTCTCCCTTCTATGTCTGTCCAAGGACGACTTATATTTAAATCGTGTTTTGCAGCGTCCACAAGAATATGGCAATTCATCAGAATGTACTATTTGGTGAGTTGCCAATTGTCCTAATCGTCTAAATATCAAAAATATAGCCAATTAAAACATTCTTTATAAATATTTGTACATTTACACAATTTGAAATAGAATTTCAGTGATTTTTGTAATCGATACAGACGATTCGTTTATTCTTTACGTAAATGTACAAATTTTTATTGTGTTTCGATATTAAACAAAATGAGTACTTACTTTTATTGCATGTGCTGCATGCATAGGGTCTCTGTCTCTCTGTCTCTTTGTTACCCTGTAATAATTACAGAATATATACCGGGTGTTCGTTAGATAAATTCCTATGGGCGTTTAACATGTAATTTCGATAAATTGCGATATACTACTTTCTCGAGTAAAATTCGAAGAAATACTTAGAATACTTTTCGTTAGGGCATAAAAGGTTCTATTATTTGTGTGATATTATCCTTTGATAAGGTTCTAATAGTACACGATATACTGATTTATACTTATTAATATCTATTTGTATAACTTAAAAGTGAAATCTGTCAAAATAATTATTACAATCTTATGCCATGAATACATTACATTCAGTTCAGATAGGGACGTCATCAATTTTTGTCACTAGGCAAATAACGTCACTCACTACTATGTTTATATGAGCTTCTACATAATCGGAATAAAATTATGAAATATTAATAGCGATTTAGTTTAGATATTAAAAAAAATGGGCCAATATGAATTATTCACTTTACCTCGCGTACAACAGACAGGGGCATTAATGGCCCATTATTTTCCTTTTCTTTGTCAAAATATATAAACGTACTGTGACTTTTGACATTAAAAATCAATGCTGTCAAATATAGCAAAAATAAATAAGTTGTTTGCGATATAAAAATCCAATAATATAGAATATATTTGTATATATTACATTTTAATTTGATTAAAATAACATACGTAAATAGTTAGAAGAAGATTTTGTTCATTATATGTAGAATAGAATAAAATTAATTTTGTTTATTAGTGAGTTTCATGTTGTTAAGTTTTATCACGTGATTATGACGTCCCTATCTTTTTATCTTGTTCCGACCATACTAAAAATATTTATTAAATATAATATTTACTTTTGCTCTTGAGCAGCAAGGCCGGTTCTGTTTTTTTTTCATTATACGCTTCAATAGCGGCGCATAATGGGCACGGCTGGAGGGGCGATACTCTGGAGAGACACATGGCGCTAAACATTATAACAAACATTTTTACTTGTTTTTTCAACGGTGCAAAGGTTATTATCGAAGAATTGGTAGCGGGCGCGAAAAATTCGTAGCCGGAGTGGGTCGGCACGGGAAATTTAATAATTTGTATAAGAAAAATGTTCCCGATTGGGAATCGAAAGAAACTAGTAGTTTTGAACTCAAAAATAAACTTTAAGGCCATTTCAAGGCAAACAAAAGGCTATATTCAGACAGGTGGTGGGAATAGAAAAATAAATAATTTTACATTCGATTTATTCGTTTAATACTACATATTTATGGTAACTAATTATTAGAAAAATTAGCTAATTTATACGTACAATTAATAATTTAATAACAATTTTTATATTTAAATTAGAAATTAAACAAATTCTTTTGCAACATAGCTTTTATAAAATAAAATTGTTATTTTTTATATTTATAGGAAATCAAATATTACTTACCAAAATACGTGCAGGCACTCGGCGACAAACAAACTATAATTACGGCGCCTGCACATATCGCATGTGCTCTCCATCTACAATGTATCATAAATTGTAAAAAATTGTTACATTTTTAAATAAAAACATTTTTAATTTTACATCATATATTTTAAATTTAAAGTGGTATACCTGTGGGTAACAAAGGCTGCAATACTGAATATGGTCTTGCAGACATGCAGCACTAAACATAATAACAAACATTTTTACTTTTTTTTTTTTTTAGTGAATATGCCACAATAGGCGTTTTCGGTTCGCTTTGGTTGGTTTGATTTTGGTTTGCCGAGCGGTTTGTAAACGTCATAATAATGACGTCACGGTTTGTTCTCAGCCGAATGTATTGGTTTTTAGTTTCGAGTGCTAGTAATAGATTTCTTAATCTACCTAACAAATTCACTTTTATTTTAATTTTTTTTGCAAATATAATTCATGTGACTACCAAATATTACTTTATTACTATTTTGAACTTTTTGTGCTACTGTGCGTGCGTTTGCGGTCCATCTCTGTACTTTTTTAAAATGCACTTTATCATTTTCATGTAGTTGAATATGCAGCTGATTTTAAATGGAGATCCTGCTCGTCTTCTATTACTACTTCGTTGTGTTTTACAGATATTTCCATTTTCTATAACATAAATATCATCTTTTTTAACTATTTTCTGCCCTCTGCACTCTGCCCAAATATATATCCGTTGCTTCCTATAGCAATTAGCTTTATTATTATTAAAGCTTCTATTTCATTTGTTCTTAGTTTTATGTTGCTCCTTTTTATGTCTGTCCAAGGACGACTTGTACTTAAAAGTTTTTTGCAAGAGGAAGGATAAACGCGCTAGAGCAGGTCCAATGTGTGGATAGGTATATCGATGGCGAATCTGATGAACAACTGAGAAGTAAAATAGTATTTTTTGACGAATGAGAAATTTAACCAAACAAATCCAAGGGAAATGCGGCAATTCATTCCATTAGTGAAAGAAAAAGACCCCTTTATATATGAAATCTGCACATTTTTGTTACAATACTGTATCGTCCTGTAATAGATGATTTTTAAAATTAATATACAGGAACATCAAAATCTAAAATTTGACGATTTCAAGAAACCAAGATTGTGAGAAAACTTTGATTGTTTTTTTCTCAGTTCAGTCTTTTAATGCGAAAATATGATTTACTACATAAGTAGCATAATTTGAGGTCATATTCGAATTGTCAGGAATTGAAATAGATAATTAATCTTTTATGAATTTATTCCTTCTTTCTGATGAGGAAAATGGTATTTTTATCTCTGTAACAAAGTAATATAAAAACTTAGTAGGAAGAAAATGTCTGTTAATATAATTATTTATACATATATATATTTAGCCTTTTTTTATTTTACATTAATTTTTAAATTACAGTGGTATAGCTGCCTGCCTGTAACATACTTTCTATAATATTATGTCTATCTTAAAGTTAAAATGTGCCTGCTTCATCTCTCTGTTTTGTAATTTTTCAAGACTATTTATATTATCACTTTGATTACACATAAAAAGTATGTTTTGCTGCATATGTAAAATGCGGTAATATTTTAAGGTATTATAAATTAATTTTTTTAGTTTCGAGTGCTAGTAATAGATTTCTTAATCTACCTAACAAATTCACTTTTATTTTAATTTTTTTGCAAATATAATTTATGTGACTACCAAATATTCCTTTAACATCAATAAGATTAAGAGAGGGGTAACTTTGGTTAGTTTTGGTTTGATTTAGTTTAATTAGGTTAGATTATTCAATAACTAACTTAACCTAATTCAACTTAAAATTGTTAATTTGTAGACGATAATTTCTCGAATTTTACTAGAAGCCTATCTCGTTCGACAGTTTCAAGTAAGCGCCCGCCCGCCCGTTTTAAATCTATATAAATAAAACGATAGTACATAACTCTCTATCCTGTGGCCTCGATCCAATCCCATTAATTACCGATTGAAAAGCCCCGTTTCACAACCGAACTGTTGTCTGATTCAACTGTTCGTCTGATTCCAGATTGGGGTTATATCAATAAAATATTTTATTACTTTTAGGAGTTGATAATATATATATATATATATACCACTGTGTTTCTAACAATTTATCAATGGCGCTGGCAACATATTCACCGGACGGACGGGACGGGAAGTTTCGTGCGCTTTATTACTATTTTGAACTTCTTGTGCTATTGTGCGTGCGTTTGCGGTCCATCTCTGTACTTTTTTAAAATGCACTTTATCATTTTCATGTAGTTGAATATGCAGCTGATTTTAAATGGAGATCCTGCTCGTCTTCTATTACTACTTCGTTGTGTTTTACAGATATTTCCATTTTCTATAACATAAATATCATCTTTTTTTTAACTATTTTCTGCCCTCTGCACTCTGCCCAAATATATATCCGTTGCTTTTTATAGCAATTAGCTTTATTATTATTAAAGCTTCTATTTCATTTGTTCTTAGTTTTATGTTGCTCCTTTTTATGTCTGTCCAAGGACGACTTGTACTTAAAAGTTATTTTGCAGCGTCCACAAGCAAATGGCTTTTCCGATGAATGGACAATTTGGTGAGTTGCCAATTGAAAATTTCGTTTAAAACCTCATAAAAAATAAAAATACTTTATTTTAATTTACGTGTGGTAAACAAGCAAAATAATTATTATTATTACCATTATCTTTGAAGGTCGTCGTCGTCAGGCTTCTTCTGACTAAAATCAGAAAATAATAATTTTTAGGTTAGAAGCAGAAAGTCTGGGACCTTTTTATCATCCCGTTGCATCTCTATAGGAAAATTAAAAAAAAATTAAGTTTACCGGATGTATTCTTCGTTGTATGCTTCTCCCTTCTATGTCTGTCCAAGGACGACTTATATTTAAATCGTGTTTTGCAGCGTCCACAAGAATATGGCAATTCATCAGAATGTACTATTTGGTGAGTTGCCAATTGTCCTAATCGTCTAAATATCAAAAATATAGCCAATTAAAACATTCTTTATAAATATTTGTACATTTACACAATTTGAAATAGAATTTCAGTGATTTTTGTAATCGATACAGACGATTCGTTTATTCTTTACGTAAATGTACAAATTTTTATTGTGTTTCGATATTAAACAAAATGAGTACTTACTTTTATTGCATGTGCTGCATGCATAGGGTCTGTGTCTCTCTGTCTCTGTTACCCTGTAATAATTACAGAATATATACCGGGTGTTCGTTAGATAAATTCCTATGGGCGTTTGACATGTAATTTCGATAAATTGCGATATACTACTTTCTCGAGTAAAATTCGAAGAAATACTTAGAATACTTTTCGTTAGGGCATAAAAGGTTCTATTATTTGTGTGATATTATCCTTTGATAAGGTTCTAATAATACACGATATACTGATTTATACTTATTAATATCTATTTGTATAACTTAAAAGTGAAATCTGTCAAAATAATTATTACAATCTTATGCCATGAATACATTACATTCAGTTCAGATAGGGACGTCATCAATTTTTGTCACTAGGCAAATAACGTCACTCACTACTATGTTTATATGAGCTTCTACATAATCGGAATAAAATTATGAAATATTAATAGCGATTTAGTTTAGATATTAAAAAAAATGGGCCAATATGAATTATTCACTTTACCTCGCGTACAACAGACAGGGGCATTAATGGCCCATTATTTTCCTTTTCTTTGTCAAAATATATAAACGTACTGTGACTTTTGACATTAAAAATCAATGCTGTCAAATATAGCAAAAATAAATAAGTTGTTTTCGATATAAAAATCCAATAATATACAATATATTTGTATATATTACATTTTAATTTGATTAAAATAACATACGTAAATAGTTAGAAGAAGATTTTGTTCATTATATGTAGAATAGAATAAAATTAATTTTGTTCATTAGTGAGTTTCATGTTGTTAAGTTTTATCACGTGATTATGACGTCCCTATCTTTTTATCTTGTTCCGACCATACTAAAAATATTTATTAAATATAATATTTACTTTTGCTCTTGAGCAGCAAGGCCGGTTCTGTTTTTTTTTCATTATACGCTTCAATAGCGGCGCATAATGGGCACGGCTGGAGGGGCGATACTCTGGAGAGACACATGGCGCTAAACATTATAACAAACATTTTTACTTTGTAATGTGATAGTTGTTTGATTAAATCACATAAAATATTTTCGTGGGTTAGCCGAATTAATCACTCGCACTTTTATTTATTAACTCTATAACTCACACACAATTATAGAAACAAAACTTTAACTTTAATTTAAAACACTTGTAAACTCGTCTGAACCGTTCATCAGCGAAATCTTAACTAACTTAAAACTAATACTTATGCTAGCAAGGGTGGCGACCCTTGAGCGCGGGGGAAGGGAATGTGCACATGAATATGTCACCATCTGGCCATATGGTATCCTCGCATCCGGTCCAGATACACAGATAATGCATATATGCTACACTCCCCCTTCTGGGGTGGAACTAACGCCCTCGTGACCACCCCAGAATTACTTGGCCGTCTTCTTCGGCGGGCGTCCTCTACGCCGGATCGGATGGATGGGCCGTTGCGTCTCCACGTCTGACGCGACGAACGGGGTCAATGCTGACGCATGATAGCGTCCGATTACGATCGTAGGCGCTTCGGTGGCTGCGACATCGTATATAGTCCCTAGCCTTCGGACAACGGAATACGGTCCATCCCGACGTGGCACAAACTTTGCCGTTACGCCCTTTTCCGCGTTGCTCAGCACGTGCGTTTCTACCAGCACCAGGTCTCCAGGTTCGTGCTGGGGCCCGTTTCGCCGTTTTCGGTCCGCGTACGCCTTCCGAACGTCCTGCGCTCGTTCGTGAGCTTCTCTAGCGTCGCGCATCGCATCCGCGATGGCAAGCAAATGTGGCGTCACCTGAGACACATAATTCTCAGCGAGCACCACGTCACGAAAATCACGTCCGGCATCTGCGGGTGACCTCAGTCTACGTCCGAACGTCAAATTATCCGGCGACGCGTTTGTAGACTGGCACACGGCTGTATTCATTGCAAAGCGAATCGCCGGCAGCTTCTCGTCCCAGCTGGCGTGGTCGGTTTGCACCAAGATTCCTAACTGTGCTTTTAGATCTCGGTGCCGCCGTTCAATCGGATTAGCCTCCGGATGGAAGAAAGGTGTCAAGGTTTGCTCGACGCCAAGACAGTGGAATACGTGCTGCATGACTGCGCTTACAAATTGGACGCCGTTATCGCTGACCACGCGGCGAGCAACTCCGTAGCGTAGAAAAACTTCGTCTATCAGCAGCTTTGCGCAAGCCTCCGCGGTCGCCTGCGCTAACGGAAACAATTCCACCCACCTGGTGGAAACATCTTCAACAGTAAATATCCAGCGAGCCCCGCTGGACGTAATTGGTAGCGGCCCAAAGAGGTCGACGGCGACGACTTCAAATCTCTGGCCGGCTACGGGCGTGCGTAACAAACCGGACGGCTTTGCGTTTGCGGGCTTGAATTTTTGGCATTCGGCACACTGTTTGACATAGTCGGTGATGTGACGTTTCATACCGGGCCAAAAATACCTAGCCGCTAACCGCTGGTACGTTTTGTCGACACCATAGTGCCCCGCTGTTGGCGCATCGTGATGTTCCCGTAACACGGTCTGTCGTTCGTCGTGCGGAACCACAAGCTGTGCTTCTTCCGAATCCTGTTCCGGCACAAAACGATGCAACACTCCGTCCAGCATGACGTAGTGTCTGCCAAGCCAGTTAGGCAAGTCCGGGTGGTCGCCTTCTTCGAAGCTTTCAATTATTTTTCGTAACTCCGGGTCATTTAATTGCGCTGCGCGCGTTTCACCGGCACCTTTATGAGGTAGTTCGATCGCGAACGCGCTAGCTTCCATCGAACTACTTACCTCGCTATCACCAGGTGGTCGGGACAGCGTGTCTGCTACCAGATTACGTCGTCCAGGTGTGTAGCGGATCTGGATATCATATTCTTGCAGCGTAAGCGCCCACCTAGCAAGGCGTCCGGATGGAGATGCCAGCGACATCAACCACTTCAACGCCTGGTGGTCGGTTTCGACGGTGATCGGCGCGCCATCGATGTAGCCACGAAATTTCTTCACGGCGTATACCACAGCGAGGGCCTCCCGCTCGGTGGTTGTATAGTTACGTTCAGCTGCGATCAGCAACCGACTAGCATACTCCACCGGCCGTTCGTCGACTCCCTCCCCCTGTAATAAAACAGCGCCGAGTGCATAGCTACTAGCATCGGTCCGAATTAGATACGGCAGCGTTGCGTCAGCTTGTCGTAATACTGGAGCGGTAACCAGCGCGGTTTTTAATTGTTCATACGCGGACTGTTCACTCTGTGACCATTTCCACTCTGCATTTTTCTTAAGCAGATCGCTGAGTGGTTTAGCTACGCGCGCGAAATCACGAACAAACCTCCTGTACCACGAACACGTTTGCATAAATGTTCGTATTTCTTTCACGTTACGAGGTGCAGGCATGTCGGAGATTGCGGAAACTTTATCCGGATTTGTCGTTATCCCGTTTTGCGTAATCAAGTGCCCTAGATATTTTACGGTGGGGCACGCAAACTGGCACTTACCACGATTCGCGCAAAGTCTAAACACAGACAGTCGCTCGAACACAGCCTTCAAGTCCGATAAATGTTCCTCAAATGTATTCGACAACACGATGACGTCGTCGAGGTACACGAGCACGCTACCGTCACGCAATCCTCGTCGAAACCGCTCCATTAAACGAGAGAACGTGGCACCAGAGTTTTTCAGCCCAATCGGCATTCGTTTAAATCTGAATGTGCCGAAGGGGGTCACAAACGCGGTTTTATCGCGATCTTCAGCGCGCACTGATACTTGATAGTAACCGGCTTTCAAGTCTAGCAGTGACATGTACCTTGTCTGCTTCGCGGAATGCAACAAATCGTCTATTCACATTCCTCGATGGTGTCGTCTGCAATCATTTTGTCGATTTCGGCCCGCAGAACGTCTTTCTTCGGGGCCGACATTTTGTATGGTGGCAACGCAATCGGAGCGCTGTCTCCGATGTCAATCCGATGCTCCGCGTATGGGGTCGGTCCCGTGGCTGCTTCGAATGCCACCTGGTGCTGCTGCAGCAATACGTTCAGCTGGTTGCGCTGTATAGCGTCCAGCGATACCCCCTCATCAGCTCGCAAACACTCGATTGACTGGACGGCAAGCTTGTGGCAATCGAGCTGTTCAAATATTAAGTCGTGCTGCGTACCTGGTGCATCCGCAAAACACCAAGTGCGCTGCGGAACATTGGGAACTATGCCGGCATCGCCGATGAAGTCGATGCCCAGCAAAGTTTTGCTTGTGTTTGCGTGCGGCAAATACAAAAAGGTGGTCGTTACCGACCGTGACAAAATCTTCACCTCCACTTCCGCCACAAGCGCGGGTTCAACGCGCTCCGTGCCGTCAGCTAACGCCGTTTTGATCGTAACGGCGTCAAAGTGCTGGCCATTGCGCTGCAGGACATTGTACAGCGAACGGCTGGCGATACTTTGCTGTGCGGCGCTATCGATATAGCCGGTGCCCTGTACGTCAGCTATCGAGATATTTAGTAGCGGCCGCGCGCGTGGCCGAACAATCATCTTACCTGCGGCGGTTTCCAGCGCACAGAATCCGGCAGACTCAACAACTACCGTAGGCGAAACCGGACTACACTTAGGGCACTTGCTTCGAACCACTCCTGGATTACCGCAACCGTAGCATGTAATGGCTGGCCGTGCATTCCCCTGGTGATTTGGCTGAATGCGCGTACCAGATTCTTCACGACGGCTGGTAACTTGGCTGGCGGAAAACTTACGGCACTCTTTCTTCGTGTGCCCGTAGTTGTTACAGAAATGACAACGGACGCGTTCATTCCGCTTTGCCGACGGTGCCGATGTCGTTGTTTTGTTCGACGCACTGGGTAGAGTTGGTTCTATCGCTTCTTCGGCAACGCGAGCCAAACGAAGTAACGCGTCGAAATTGTCTATTTCATCACGACGCACCCGTTTACGAATGTCGCGATGCAATAATCCGTACACCATGTCCAACTGAACGCACTCGGCTAAGCGTGGTTCCGGCAGCTGCGCGAATAACGCCCGCAATTTGCACACGAACAAATCAGTTTTTTCGCATTCGCCTTGTTCGCGTGCGAAAAGTTCACGATATACCTGGTGCGCTGGTTTCTTTGTACCGAACGTAGCCCGCAGTACATTAATTGCGTCGTCGAACGAACTTGTACTGTGCTTCACTCCGATCCACCATTCTGCAGCAATGCCAGTGAATAGCATCGGCAACCCCTTTGGCGCATTTTCCTCCGAAATGTCGACACAGTCTTTATACACTAAAATCGCATCGATGAAGGCGTCGACGTTTTCATGCCTCTCTCCCCCAAAACGCGACGTACATTTCGCATAATTTCCGGATGTAGTGGCTGGTGGTGGCGTCGCGGCGGTCGCTAACATCGTTTGCATATTTTGTATAAGTGCAGCAAATTGTTCTGTGGAAAACGTCGCCATAGCTGACTTCAAACGCTGACTGCGGCGCGAAATTTTAGCGGCAAAAAAAAACGCTTCTTTTCAACCCTAGATGGCACTACTAGCACCACACACACGCACACACTCTGCGCGGGACACGAGTTCGCTTGGCAAGCGGCTTGGCGTGGGGACGCTATGTTTTGGCGGCAAAACCAAATTCGCGCGCGGTAAACTGGCGGGAAGCAACGTAGCTTGGGTACGCTATTATTTGGGCGGCAAAACTAAATTTGCGCGCCGTAGTCGTATAACTTCGAGTTGAACACGGCTTGGGGACGCTATGTTTTGGCGGCAAAACTGAATTCGCGCGCGGTGAACTTAGCGGGAAGCGACGCGGCTTGGGCGAAGTATACGTATAAATTCGAGTTAAACGCGGCTTACAATATTGCGATTGAACTTTGTCGCGCGCGCGTTCGCTTTTAAACTATTGCAGACGAAACACAAAATGCAAATAATAATAATTCGGCTCCAATCAAGTTGGGCGCCAATGTAATGTGATAGTTGTTTGATTAAATCACATAAAATATTTTCGTGGGTTAGCCGAATTAATCACTCGCACTTTTATTTATTAACTCTATAACTCACACACAATTATAGAAACAAAACTTTAACTTTAATTTAAAACACTTGTAAACTCGTCTGAACCGTTCATCAGCGAAATCTTAACTAACTTAAAACTAATACTTATGCTAGCAAGGGTGGCGACCCTTGAGCGCGGGGGAAGGGAATGTGCACATAAATATGTCACCATCTGGCCATATGGTATCCTCGCATCCGGTCCAGATACACAGATAATGCATATATGCTACAACTTGTTTTTTCAACGGTGCAAAGGTTATTATCGAAGAATTGGTAGCGGGCGCGAAAAATTCGTAGCCGGAGTGGGTCGGCACGGGAAATTTAATAATTTGTATAAGAAAAATGTTCCCGATTGGAAATCGAAAGAAACTAGTAGTTTTGAACTCAAAAATAAACTTTAAGGCCATTTCAAGGCAAACAAAAGGCTATATTCAGACAGGTGGTGGGAATAGAAAAATAAATAATTTTACATTCGATTTATTCGTTTAATACTACATATTTATGGTAACTAATTATTAGAAAAATTAGCTAATTTATACGTACAATTAATAATTTAATAACAATTTTTATATTTAAATTAGAAATTAAACAAATTCTTTTGCAACATAGCTTTTATAAAATAAAATTGTTATTTTTTATATTTATAGGAAATCAAATATTACTTACCAAAATATGTGCAGGCACTCCGCGACGAACAAACGATAATTCCGCCGCCTGCACATATCGCATGTACTCTCCATCTACAATGTATCATAAATTGTAAAAAATTGTTACATTTTTAAATAAAAACATTTTTAATTTTACATCATATATTTTAAATTTAAAGTGGTATACCTGTGGGTAACAAAGGCTGCAATACTGAATATGGTCTTGCAGACATGCAGCACTAAACATAATAACAAACATTTTTACTTTTTTTTTTTAGTGAATATGCGACTATGTGTTTTATGTTTCATATTTAGAGAAAATATTATATTTCACAAATGTAATATAGCATATTATTTTATTAAATATATATATTTACACACACACACATACATAGGTGATTCGTTTTCTTCTTCTTGATTCCTTAATGCTTCATACAGCGGAAATACTCAAGGATTCATGTTGCAGTTGACACTGACCTGAGGGTAGCATAATGGACATGGTCCTCGGGTTCTGTTTATGCACGATGAACTATCCTATTTTTTTATCTTGTTCCGACCATACTAAAAATATTTATTAAATATAATATTTACCTTTGCTGTTGAGCAGCAAGGCCGGTTCAGTTCTTCTTGATTATGCGCTGCAATAGCAGCGCATAAAGGGCACGGCTGGAGGGGTGGATTTGTCATCATACACAGCCCACTAAACATTATAACAAACATTTTTACTTGTTTTTTCAACGGTGCAAAGGTTATTATCGAAGAATTGGTAGCGGGCGCGAAAAATTCGTAGCCGGAGTGGGTCGGCACGGGAAATTTAATAATTTGTATAAGAAAAATGTTCCCGATTGGGAATCGAAAGAAACTAGTAGTTTTGAACTCAAAAATAAACTTTAAGGCCATTTCAAGGCAAGCAAAAGGCTATATTCAGACAGGTGGTGGGAATAGAAAAATAAATAATTTTACATTCGATTTATTCGTTTAATACTACATATTTATGGTAACTAATTATTAGAAAAATTAGCTAATTTATACGTACAATTAATAATTTAATAACAATTTTTATATTCAGACAGAAGTAGCATATAAAAAAAATTAATCTGGACCTGATTCCGCTTGAGCTGGTGTTGTAGGTGTTAATACATCTTGTGCTGCTTCACACACCAGACATTCGGTGGCCATTGCTGAAGGCACGGCAAACTAAACATTATAACAAACATTTTTACCTTTTACAATTATTGCTCTATTTAATACTTATTTTGTTATTTTGAAAACGTCATTCATTCCGATATTTGCCCCAGGACATTATTGTGCTCAGCTTTTTTCAATTTTTGTCTTTCTGGACCAACCTTAGTCAGGTTTCTTACGCCCTGTTGTTCACTAACACAAAAACCTAATTGGTTTTTGTTTTGTTTTGTGCTCTAAACAGCTCTTGCATTAACAAACAACCAAATAAATATTGACTATTTTCGGGAACACGGATACCGTATAGGAAGCACAAAAAATCGTATCATGTTGCTGGCCTCAAAAATTTGAAATCCGCGATAAAACTAAAAATATTAATATTAATGTGCGTCCACATAATATTCGCTACTTTCTACCGAATGAAATGTCGAATAATAATTTTATTTGGAAATTATTAAATAAAAATATGTATATACCAAATTTAAAATACGTGTATCATTTATTTTAATAGTCAAAAAATGTAAGATTTTTAACGATTTTACATTACCTGTTTGTTGTATAATGCGTAATTTATTAAGGGGGCAAGTAGGTTTTTTTAATGAAAAACTAGCCCATTTTCAGGAATTATTTTTACTGTACAGGGAAGGCCTAGAGCAATGCGACTTTCTTCATCATGTAAATCGTTTATTGACTTGTATGTTGGATTTTTTGGTCATCTCCCCTCCCCAAACTTTACCCCCCCACTCCGCTTCCCGTAAGCCATGTCCGGAATTTGGAGGTATGTGGTTCCAGGAATTCCTCTGCACTGCTTCATCTGAAAAAAAAACCGTTTCGGATTATTGAACTTGAATATATTCCCCATCGTTTGAGGGATCCTTTTTTGAAAATTCGATTTTGTCGCAAAATGGCGGTCTCTTAAAAAAAAAAGAAGTCAATTTCGACCTTTTTTTCTGCTTTCTTGGATGATAAAAAATAAAAATAATAAACATTTTTTAAAAAGGATCCCTCAAACGATTCCAAATTTTATTATCTTTTTGCTGGCAAAAAATGAGACAAATCGGTTAATATGTTCCAGAGATAATCCTGGAACCGACAAAAAAAATTTAGTTCCAAGAAAAACGCATTTAAAGTTTCAAAATAAGTTTTAAGTTAGAAAAGTAAATTTTTTTCACTTACATGTAATCATCAATTCCAGGGCCATATAAGCATTCCTCCTGTTTATCTTGGGTGTCCATATTTCCGGACAGTCTCTGCCGAATCCGTGCCTCTTGAATAGAATGCTCCGTTCTTATTGCTGACTGGTGGCAGCGACGAGAGTCATATGAATTAGGGTACCTCACCTAAGCGAGTTCCGGAGTTTCGCGACAAAAATCGCTGTAACTTTCTTAATTATTAAGATTTCGAAAAACGGTTTAGTGTTTTTAATTTTTAAAGGATATCTCTATCAGAATTTGTAATTAAAAAAAAATCAATTTTTTGAAGAAAAAAAACCTACTTGCCCCCTTAATGCACGTAAAATATTAAAAATATTTTTTTTTCTTTAAAAAAGAAAACATTTGCTTATAATTAAACTAAGAGAAAATCAGCAATTAATAAGTATTTTTTTCATTATTCATTGATTTATTAAAACCTTTTACGTGGGGTGCAATTATACTTAACATTTTATATTTGATATGTATAAAACATCAATTCAATTATTTCGTATTTTCTCTAAAATTGTAAGCAACATTGCTATATGAGATGAGTAAAGATATCAGAAAGAAGTACCACTTTGACTGCAAGGAAAAAGTGGTATAGCGTTTGGTACGGTATCTGTAACATTTAAAAAAAAAAATTTGTAAGTATAGAAATCCTTCATATAGCCTCTAGATGACGAATCTGAACTTAGTTTATGTGGGTGTTGCCAACTTTCCGAGAAAAAATTTACTAAAATTTTTAAAAATTTATTATGATCACTTTATTTAACCAATTTTAATCAAATTTTAATAAAAGATTTTCCTAGTGCCTAAATACAGTGTTGCCAACTTATCGAGAAAAAAATCACAAATTTTTTTAAAAATTTATTGTGGCTACATTATTTATTCGATTTTGATTAAATATTCAGAAAAGTTTTTCCTAGTGCCCACATAAATTATAATATTATTAAAATACAGTGTTGCCAACTTTCCGAGAAATGTCAAAGAGGTCTATATACTTCTAATCTTGTTTTTTGTTATTTCCATTTTCTAAGTTTCCTCAATAATAATTCTAAATTACATATTATATATTATATTATGTTATTATATTATTATTATATTATTATTATATTATTATTATTATTATTATTGACGGTGCACGTTTAGAGCAGGTAGATGAATTTGTGTATTTGGGTAGTTTGCTGTCTAGAGATGGCCGTTTTGATCGTGAAATTGAAAGGAGAGTAAATGCTGGTTGTAAGGTTTTGGGTGCTTTGGGAACTTTTGCTAGGAATGTAAATGTTTCAAAAGAAGCCCGTTTAAGTATATACAATGCAGTTTTGGTGCCTACGGTGATGTATGGTAGTGAATGTTGGGTTTGGTTGCAAAAGCATAAACGGAAAATGACTGCTGTGGAAATGAGATTTTTACGTGGGGTATGTGGTGTAACTAGGAGAGATCGGGTACGAAATAGACTAGTGTATGATGAGTGCGAAATTGAAAAAAATGTTGTAGCAAAAGTTGGTGTTAGTCAGTTAAGATGGTTCGGACATGTTGAGCGAATGTCTAATGAACGTTTGGTTAAAAAGATTTATTTGAATAATTTTGATGGTTTACGTTTGCGTGGAAGTCCAATGAGTAGTTGGAGTGATATGATTGAGAGTGTTTTGCGTGAGCGAAAGTTTCCAAGTAGTAGGAATAGAAGAGCATGTATGAGAGGAATTATGAATGTGGATGAAGCGAAAGTTGCTTGTTTGGATAGGAGTGTTTGGAGGCGACTGATTTCGGGATAATGAAAAGAGTTTGTGCCACACCCTTTTGGGTATATGGCGTGATTGTGTATGTATGTATGTATGTATTATTATTATTATTATTATTATATCATCTCAAGGATTCATGTAGCAGTAGCATTTTTTTTGGTAAATTCGTCCAAATCATTTCTGAAACATTTAGATGACGCCATTTATCGCAATTGTAACGCTGTACATATATATTCCTACGCCAATTTAATTTTGCAAAATAGTGGCCGATTTTTTAAGTATTATTTACCAAGAAACGTATTGATCTTTTTGCATATTTTGTTCTTTTTTTTTTTTTTAATGTTATATAATTTTTTACAATAATTTTAGAAAGTAATTTAATACATCACAATCATATACATACTATATACTTTTCCAAATATTGTATACAATACTTTTGCTTTTAGCAAATAACACATGTACGGGGTGGACTTTGAATTTAATTGACACTATCATTATTTTTCAAATCTTTTTTAGGTCAGAATGTAATAATAGTCTAAACTTTATCTACAGTCAAGCCAAGCAAACAAGTCTCTTGGGTAGGCGTGGTTTGTTGTCTCTGTATTCTAGAGGTACACTCAGTGTCAATAGTACTGTGACATAAAAAATATATATTTTGAGGTTATGCGATAATTTCATTTTAAAAATACTTTAAATTATCTATAATATATATGCCTACCTTATTTCAAATAAGATTAAGTCTTAAAAAAGACTGATTTTTTTTATAAAAAAAAAAAAAAATGATGTTAGTAACTAGATAATTTTATCATATATGAATATAGTTAGAAGAAGATTTTTTTCATTATATATAGAATAGAATAAAATTAATTTTGTTTATTAGTGAGTTTCATGTTGTTAAGTTTTATCACGTGATTATGACGTCCCCTTAGATCATTCAGCTTCAGGATGTCCCTATCTTTTTATCTTGTCCCGAGGTCCCGACTATACTAAAAATATTTATTAAATATAATATTTATCTGACGGTTGACACTGACCTTAGGATAGCATAAAGGACAATTTCTTAAATTAGCTGGAAGACACGATGAACTAAACATAATAACAAACATTTTTAATTTTTTTTTTTTTAGTGAATATGCGACAATAGGCGTTTTCGGTTCGCTTTGGTTGGTTTGATTTTGGTTTGCCGAGCGGTTTGCAAACGTCATAATAATGACGTCACGGTTTGTTCTCAGCCGAATGTATTGGTTTATTTTTAGTTTAACAAACTTGCGCGCAGTTTGATTTTGACGATATTGTTATAGTTGGTTTATTATTAGCAGAAAATGGAAGTTATTACTATTTTTTTCATAGACTGTAAGTACTTACAATCATATTAATCAGAAAAAAAAAAAATTGATTTTTTTTATTTAAATAGGTATTATTATTTGTCATTAAATGTGAATAAAACATTATTTATAACAAATTTTACATTATCCATATTATAATATATAAAAACTTTAATGTAAATGCAAGTACAAGACCATATACATATTCACACAAGACTACATAAAAAATAAACAAACAATTGGAACAAACATGAGGAAACCTAACCTAACCTAACCTAATTAAAATAATATAATATTCTCGCAAAGCGAGAATGGAGCTAGTCGAATGTGGTTTGAAGAGATGCATCAGCATCTTAGATGATGATCACCAGTTGCTTGTGGTGAGACGTTGCGCTGTCGTAGACGCTCGCGGCGCCATTGGAGATGTTGGTGAATGCAGAGTCAATCTGCTTGCTCCAATTGGTGGTGACCGCAGTCGGATCCAAAAGGAATCGCAGCCCCAAATCTTCCATAAAGCGACGAAGACTTCGCGCTTGGGCGTCATCCTGACGCAGGTTAATGTTGAAGTCGCTGACGAGGAAAAGGACTTCCGGGACGCGTCCCTTGTTGGAGTCAATCAAACCTGTTCGTAGATCGGTGTACAGTCGACTGTCTGGCGCTTGCGGTGACTTGTAAACGGTGGCCACAGTCATATTTCGAAAGGTGCACGTGCATATTTCAACACGTTTGTTCGGACGCACCGAGATGACATTTTCTCTAGTAGTGCCACGGCACTCGTCAAACAGTTGATCGCGCACAGCGATGAGACTTCCCGTTCCGGAAAGTTGGTCTCGGTCGAGCTCTTCTCCGTCCGCAGAGATGCGGATGCGGACAAGTTTTCGAAATCCAACAGATTCGAAGTCGTATTGAGTGCCCGCAGGCCCCATCGAAGGCGAGAATGTCGGCACTGCCGAAGAGTGTATCAGCACTAAATGTGCTCTGGAAGTTGTTGGCCAGATGCTGCACATTGTGGAACATGATCTTGAGGCGTGAAGAATCCTCGGCAGGCCATACAGGCAAAGAGAATGCGACAGGAGCAGCAGTTCGTAATCAGTCGCTGTTCTTGGGCTGGGAGCCGTGAAAATATTATCCACGATGTAAACGCCCTCAGCGGAAGTAGCACGGCTACACGCAAAATAAATCTCGCTCGCAGCGAGCTTATTGTCGGGAACGACCCGACCGTACCGATTCAGCTGGTAGTTGGCATGTGGACTACCACATGTTGATACGTGGCACCCTGTGATTTGTGGATGGTCATCGCCTCGGCGGGAACCAACGGGAACTGTCTGCGCGTAACCGTTAGGGTTTTCAGCGCTCGGCTGATCTTCTCAATTTGTTGTGCCCGCAGCATTTTTTCGCGGTTATCCGCTCGGGTCAGCCGACCTACGTATGAATCTTCAAATTCGATCCAGATGGTCTCAGCCACTTTGTCTTCATCAGCTGCATCAGCAGTCTCAGGAGTTTAAGTGATTGTCCGCAGGTAACCAGTTGAATCATTGACAAGTCCGTCGTCAGTTCGAATGTTGCTTGTCATCATGTATCGCACACCGGGACGAAATTTGAGCTCCCACGGAAGACCATTCGCATCCTGCGTCTTGAGGAGTCGAGCTGTAGCCACAGCAGCATCTTGTCTTTGCCTATTCCCACCGGTATACCGCTCTGCGGCGATGTTATCGAGAGCGGCTGGGGATAGACGGCCCAACACTTGATCATTTCGCCCATAAACGTGGTAATTCGCTCGGAATAGATGGACAGCGCCGGGAGGCGCATCAAAATCCATAGGTAACAACCTGTCGACGTCGCAAGAGCTCGATGTCATCTCGAGTCATTCGGCCAACAGCCATGTTGTTGAGTGCAACAGCATAAATGCGATCATCACGCTGCCGCATGATTTCGGTGAGTTCAAAGATGCGGAACATCCGCCAGATTACGTTGCCGGCAAGAATAGCTGCTCCAGAAGTCGCAGCTTTGAAGATGCAGTGGTCCTTGACTGGCCGCAGCTGGTGAAAGTCGCCCATGGCGATGACGGACTTTGGGTGAACATTTTCCGGCCAACTTTGCGTCGTCGGCAAAGAGAAACAGCCGTGGAGGGTCATCCCGCGAATGTCGAAAGCGGCCTTGCCTGTTGGTGCGCACAGCAACACTTTGATGCATTCAGGGTTGTTGCCAGGCAGGCAACGTGTATACCGATTCACGGCTTGATATAATGTGTTGATAAGGAAAGACTTACCAACGCCGGCACCGCCGGAAACGAAGTAGTGGAAAGTGAAACCCAGTTTCACATTGTTCAGTACTTGAAGGAAGATGCGCCGCTGACCGCGGTTCATTTGCGCCAACCTCGGTGATATCGGGATATGACTCGCAAAACATTTTGAACATCTTCTTGGTGCTTAGATCTTCAGGTAAATAGATTCTTTTACTATCAGTCATACTGTAATGACTCTTTCTGCCCTTAAAAGAGTTAATGTGGTCGTACACAGCTGCAGAAATACGAAGTTCAAATTTTTGAAGATAATTATTGTTTTCGCCGCATCTATCTTTAGGAGACAGTCCAGTTAGTTTCAATGAATTTTGTATGTAAGAAATCTTTTTCTTTTTAATACCATGCAAGGACTTGAAGGGGCCTGCCTGCACACATCAACTTCTTTTAACGAACCTTCAGTATTAAAACGTACCCTATAAGCAAATGTAGAACTACTAAGGCTTGCTTCTTCTTCATTTTTTCTAGGCCTTCTACGGCGTACAGGTAATACAGAAATTAAGCCAGTAAGATACGAATTTTGTTCGTTGTTAGAAGAAAGTGTGTTAAAGTTTTTAATTATTATATTTCTTGCCCGTTGAGGAATATTTTCAAAACACCTTTTTCTGCAGTTACAGGGTTCTCCAGTCTCATGGCCTTGTAACCGAATCCGTTTCATAACCTCTCTCATCTTACCGTAACTTTTCTTTTTTTTTATTCACTTTTAACTGTTACCGTAAACACGGGTTACTTTGTCCCACTTTCATAAAACTTTTTGTTTAATTTGATGCTAGAAAACAACAAAAAATAAACACTGAGCTCGTAAGGTAATTTTTAGATTGCCGAAACCTTTCTATACAAGACTGTTTTATAGCAAATCCATTTTTTATCGTAGGTTTATGAAATTTAATTATTATTATTTTGGGCTAAAGTAGACCATGAGTAAGGGTAACTTTGTCCCACATCAAATATTCCTATTTTAAAACATTGTAAAATATGTTTGGGGCAATATAACCCACTGACTTAGATAAGAAAGTACTCTCAAATCAAAATAAATACGCATACTTTATTTATTCTTATTGTACAATAGAATTTTTATTTTTTTAATATATTTTTACACATGAATAGTAAAAGTAGGTAACATGAAATAGTATTTTCAAAAAGACTGAAGATACCTATTCAATATTTACAGAAAAAAGTCCTCTTTTTAACAATTTTGGAGGCTTGATCACTTGTGCGATGTCAGACCATTCATAGATAAGAATGTCTTTTTCTTTTGGCCACTTCCAAGCCTTTTTTGTAGGCTCCATGCAATCCACAGTAGCGCCAGTTTCTGTTACACTTTTAACCAGTCCCGGAAAATGTTTTTCCTTCCAAGCAACTACTACAAAATGTCCTTCTTCTCAAGTATCCTTTAGAGATTGGGTTTCCACAATTTTTGGAGGAGTTGATTCCAGTGGCTCATTTTCCTCAATAAACTTGTCAGTTTTACCGGTAGAAGTTTCCGGTGTAGGCTCAAGTATTTTCCGTTTACGAGTATTCGTAGGCTCTGATTCATACACTTCCTCATTCGAACTTAACACCAAATCACTGTGCCCAGAGGAAGCAATACTATAAGCATCACATTCTTTTTCAGATGATGATGTGTCATCTCGTTTCTTATTTTTTTGTTTCTTTTCTTTCGTAGTTACTACTTGTTGTGCTTGGATCATGTCTTGTTCAGTAATGCTTTGGCCAGGTGGTACATTTAGTTTCTTTTTTTTGGAGCTTCGGGGTTTCACAATTTCACTCCTTTTCCTTTCTAGATAAGATAGAAATGATTCTCCGACAAGTTCTAAGTCAAGTGCTGTATTTTTGGATGGGAGACGTTTTAATATCTCATCTTTATTTAGTGGGTATATTCCTGACTTTCGGAACCCAGATCTTATGTTGGATGAAGTGTTTTCTTTCAGTGAATCCAAAGCCTTCTTATTTAGCCTAGGAAACAAGTCTTTGGGCAGAGTTGCAACACTTTTTCCACTCTCAGTTTGTTTCCACTGTTCTATTGTTTGCTTCCATTTTATTTTCAATGGTCTGAAGTAAGCGACATCTAAAGGCTGTGTTAAGTGGGTTGAATTTGGCGGTAAACAAACAAAATGAATATTGTTTTGTTCACATAGTCGCAGAACACTAATACTTAAGTAAGAGCTCAGATTGTTCCCGATTATTACCTTTTTTCCCTCTCTTTTCTTTAATTCTGGGAGAAGGTGCGATGCAAACCATTCTTCGAATGTAGGCAGGTCAATCCATCCATGTCGGGTTCTATTGTATCTTGCTCCAACTGGCCCGTCTTCTGTCCAGGTAGTCCATAAATGTTCAGCTTTATATATGATATAAGGTGCAACTGACTCTCCAGCAGCATTACCACAAAACATGACTGTTGTGCTTGATTTTGTTGAGTTCATTACGCGTTCTGGGTACTTACAACCCCTACGACAAATGATTTTCTTCCGTCCGGGGTCATCAGTCATATTTGTTTCGTCGTAGTTATATATATGTGTAGGTGGCACATTCCTCAAAACTTCTTCTAAATTGCTCATAAACTCATTTATTGTCTCCTGAGTCACTGCGGCTCGTACCCTTTTAATGTTGGAAGCAAACCTTTTTGATAGCATAGGATGTCTTGCTAAAAAAGACTTTGCCCAATCACGTCCCGGCAAATTGTCTTTAAAATTTCTTACAGTTTTTCCTTGTCTAGTGAGGTAAGCTTTTACAATAAAACGTAAATCAATTTCATCTATTGGAAAGCCGAATTCACTCAGCTTTTCTACGTGGCTTGCAAATGCATGTTCTTCATCTACACTAAATATATTTGGATGACCAGGTGAGGAGGTATGACGATTCTTTAATTTGTTTTTAATAGTGCTTCGGCAGATCTTAAAATATACCTCAGCCTGTCTTTGAGTCATTTCGCCTGATCTAATAGCTTCCAAACAATCGTGAAGTTTAGCTTCTGTGTAATCATGGTACTTTCTACTTCCAGGTTGCCTCTTGTATTTTGATGGCATATTTATGGCTACGGAATAAAAAATAATGTTGGTAACTCATATAATGCATAAAAACATGATAAACAATGTTTAAATACCATTATTTTAAGGCGTTAGTATGTTTTTATTTTAGTTTACTATTCTAGGGGCTACTTTGGCCCACTTTTTTTTGGGACAAAGTAACCCGTTTTTTTTAAGTTATCAACATAATTTTGATATCTATGGTTATAACCAAACACCTTAAAAGTTCAACAAAAACGTGTTACAAATTCTTATTTAGGATGATATTAGCTTTGAAATTTGGTACTTACCTAAACTAAAATATGTACTGGATTTCTCGCACAAACGGAAGTTTGACATCAACAAAACACATGTATTTGATAAGGTTATGAAAACAGCACTGCTGCAAACTAGTGGTGATTATTATAACTATATGGGAAGCGGACTTGCTTGATTAGTTTCGCGTCCTGGCGGAATGGTGCGTTACTAAGCTCCTCTGAAGCAATCATCTTGTAACAGGCATAGTTTAGTAATTTTTTTATTTTGGGGCAATGTAATACCGCAGGGCCAAAGTAACCCGGTTTTACGGTACTTGTTCACACTCACTTTCACTGTCTTTTCCTTCCATACTGCACAAAATATTCTTTATAATTTTCTATAATTTTAAAATAGACACACCTTAATCGGCAAATAAAACCACAATAGAACCTAGAAAATTCGACTTTGCATTAAAATTAATGCTATCTGAAGTATGGACTTAGCTCCTTCTGGACGTGGCTGCAGTGACTTACACCCTTTTTGGTCATGTACTGCTAAACATATATTTCAATTATCCTCGGACCCGGCTCCTTTTGGCCGTTTTGCCATGTACGACCAGATACTACAATAAAACTACTAACAGATGGTAGTAGTAGTCCGAAATAACGTATAAGTGGACTTGGCCCCTTTTGGACCTGTACCCTTCATATGTAATTGATTGTACATCATCTTAACATTAAAGCAATAAATAAATAAATTAATAATTCGAATGATTTCTCTCAGTGGTACAAGTTTTTTCTAAATTTAAGACAATCAAAAATACAAATATACATCGTTCAACTATAAAGGTTTATGTATAAAATACACCTTATAAAATAATTATTACGCATCAGTTGATATTTTAAAAAGAAACTTGTATTGTTTGAAGTGCTTTTCAACCGTCACGAGACATTTGTTGTAAATTGTGCTTTAGTCAAACACACAAATGGTTTTTGAAAGACTATATATTGTTACTATTATTTTTTTTAAATTAAACAAATATCAATGAATAAATTTAAAGTACTTCACCAAATAGTTATATCGAACTATAGATATGATATTTAAATGTATTTATCTATACGTCATTGTGACGTCATTCTAAATTGCCTAATTTAAGAATAATTTCATAAAACAAGTATTGTTTTATTAAGTAGAAAAACTTACTTGATATTCCCAGTTTTCTGAAAACTCTTCTGCAACACTTCCTGATAGACTCTAATTTACAAGCTTCCAGTACTTTTCTCTAGAATAGTATTAGATTTTCATCTTCAGAATGATGATTGAATGCACCATTTTTCCAAATAACTAGAGATGACAATAACATCTTTTGTTTTATTTTGTGTGAAGTTTGCGCCGTTGAATCAAACTGTAAAATATAATAATATTATAATAAATTTGTGCACATAATTACAACTGTATAATACAAAAATAATATTAATTTTTTTTTATTGTTAGTAAACTAACAACAGAAAATGAATAACAAAATGCAAAATTATGCGAAGAGTTCCATTAACAAGAATTTTTATTATTTATTACGAAATCAGTTTTGTTTTAGTCATAATGATAGGTTCTGAATGGCACTATCTACTAACGTTAAAAAACAATAAAAATTTGTTAAAAAACATTAATAAACCTGAAGTAAAACTTGTAGGTACTTAAAAGTAAAAATTTTAATCTCTGAATGCAGCTTAAATTGACCAAATATTATATTTATTTATAATTTTTTTAGTTTATTGAACAATACATTTCATATCACAATCATTATCACAATAATTATCTTTAGGAATCGTCCAGTGTCCAGTATGTCATGTAGTAATTTGAGGTTATTATACATATTCCGTTATCAGTACAAGGGATTGCTCGACCTTTGCCGCATTCAAGTTATCAGGAACAACACTTACAATCATCAATTTTGTCAATTATTTCTCAACAATTTTTAGTTTGTAGGTTTCTTTATGTATGTATTTATATTAAATTATGTATGTAAGTTTATTTAATGAAAACAAAAAAAAAACAAAAATAAGGTATGGGATCTACGTTGGAAGCAGGCTTACGACCGAGTCATGAGTCGAGAACTATTTGTATAACCTTTTTTTATTTATTTATTTGCAACCATTTTATCAGTACTTATTTACTAATATTTCTATTGTCTCAGGAAAAATATAGTTTATAGATATATGATATATAAATAATAATAATAATAATAATAATAATAATAGTATTTAATTAGCCCAAAAAATTAATACATTTACAAACATGAATATATATATATATATATATATATATATATATATATATAAATTTATTTATTTATTTATTTATTTATTTGTTTGTTTATATGCCCAACAGAAAAAATTCCAATTACAGGACAAAATAATACAAACAATGAAAAGGTTGTTATATACATATTATTAAAATAATAATAATAATAAAACAATACATACAAAAAAAAAAATACATACAATACCTACGGGAAAACGAATATAGATATTAGAAATTATCTGTGCAAATTTAAAGTAAATGATACACAAGAAATAAATTTTAAAAGAAAAAGAAGTAATGCTATATCGGTTACATTTGAAATTGGGTATCAAACATAGAGGATCATGGTTTATATCTGCATTATTGACATGTTTGTTAAACCAGTTACACATTCTATTTAAGGGTGATTTTTTAAGCAAATTTGTCTTTCCCATATCATTGTAGAAGGTTGAGAAAGATTGAGATGATATTCGTGGTACATTAAAATTGATTTTATCCAATATTTCTGGACAGTCAACGTTAATCTGCAATATATTATATAAAAATGATATTGAAAACTTGATGCGGCAAGTATTTAATGAATCAATATTTAACTCATTCATAAATACAGACAAGTCTGCCCCACGTTCTGGATAAACAGCACTAAGTTTGAAATAAAGAAATTTTAGAAATTTACGCTGTATCTTTTCAATATCATTAATATATTTTACATAAATTGGAGACCAAATTAGTGCACAATATTCAAGTTTAGATCTAACGAGACTGTAGCATAATGCAATCAACGCGAAAATATTTTTAAATTCTATGTATTTCAAACAATAAAACCTAACACTTTGTAGGGCGGATTTAATTACATGGTCAATGTGCTCAATGAATATAAATTTGCAATCAAAATAAGCACCTAAGTCCTTTACGATGGATTGCCTTGATAATGCTTTATTATTGATTACATAATTATATTTAATATATGTTCTTTTTCTGGTATATGTCATAATCATGCATTTTTTAATATCAACATTAAGATTGTTGTTAATGCACCAATCTATCGTTCTATTAATATCGACTTGTAAATTACAGCAATCCTCGATAGTTGTTCTTACTTTGACAGCTCATTTACAAAACTCGTTACTGAAGTTAGTTGTTGACAACTCAACTTGAAGTGAGTTGTGTTTTATTCAACTTTTACACTTCCTCCAAAACACAAATTGGAAAAAAATAAAGTTTGCAAAATGAAATATGAATTTTCTTTACATTTTTTTTTTTCACATTCTATTATCTTCCTCAAAAAAAAATTAGATAATACACTGTCGGATATCAGTGGTTCGGTAGAATAAATAATAGACACCGAATACGTATTTCAAAAGTAGACACTTTATATTAGTATAATGAATTGAATAGATGAAAATAATGTTATACACATAGAACATACAGCGTTTACAATATGACTTAACATGCACGATGCAACGCACACCTCGATCAACTGCGTTGTTTGCGCGCATACTTCGGTACTTGCCGACGTCGCCCGAACACGAATCGAACTACCTAAGTTGTCGGTAAACTAGAACAAGGCGGTTTCCAACACTTTCCCACGAATCGTGTTCTGCTCGAATCCCCGATGGGACGTTTCATTCCCGATCTCTCCACACAATTCTGGTGCTTATTTTTCTGCAGGCCTTTGGTAAGATAATCGGCTGCCACGTCGGTGGTCGGAACATGTCGTATGTCCAATAGTCCGTCACGGATGACTTCACGAACATAATGATACTTGATATCAATATGTTTGCTTTTCTGATGGTAAACTGGACTCTCAGCTAACTTGATCGATCCTAGATTGTCCCCGAAGAGTGTATCCGGACTCAACTCGGTGAATCCTAATTCATTCAGGAATCGCTTCAAGAATGTGACTTCCTTGGCCGCTTCTGCAAGCCCCATATACTCAGCTTCACATGTGGATAAAGCCACGGTTTTCTGCTTTATAGAATCCTAAGTAATAGCGCACCCACTCAGCAGAAATATGAATCCGGAGTGCGAATGCCTGTCCATATGGCTATTACCCCAATCTGAGTCTGTATAACCGATCAAAGAGTTCGAAGTTTGACTATAGACAAGACCAAGGTCGATCGTACCTTTCAAGTATGGCAGTACCCTTTTAGCGGCTTTCCAATGCGACTCGTCGTAATTGGTATTGAATTGTCCTAGATAACTCGATGCGAACGCAATATCTGGTCTCGTAGCGGTCGCTAGATATGTAAGACATCCTACCAATTCTCTGTACGGGAAACTCATCTCAGTTACCGAAGTATTGTCTGCCGGTTTCAGTTTTGCGTTGATTTCCAACGGAGTGCTAACTGGATTGCTCGATTTCATACCAAATCGTTTAAGAACCTCGTTTGTATTGCTCTTTTGATTTAAGGTGATGGAATCATCCTTGCGAATGAATTCTATTCCAAGACAATTGCCAACCTCACCCAATATCTTCACGTTGAACTGCCTTGATATGGAACTCGTTACGGAATGGATCTTCTCTTTGTCTTTCGAGGCTATGAGTATATCATCGATGAGTATATGCCTTGACCGATGCGATATAAACAAGTGTCTGCATCTGTGGCGACGGCTCCACATTTTCTTAGCACTTCATCAAACCTGCGATGCCAACTGCGTCCAGCCTGACGTAGCCCTTATAGTGCTTTCTTCAATAAGCAAACTTTATCGCCGTCATTGACCTTTTTCATCATGTTTCTTGCTTTGCATCCTATCGTGTTGTCTCCATCCGTTTCGACAATGATCTTCAGTAGCTCAGCAAGATGTTTCGGAAGTTCCATCAGCACTTTCTCATCAAGAGATCCATTTAGGTAGGCTGTGGTTACGTCCAGTTGGTGAATTTTCATTTTATACTGAGCTGCCAAACTGACCATCAATCGGATCGATCCCAATCGTGCCACGGGCGCGAACGTTTCGTTGAAGTGGATTCCGGGTCTCTGATTAAAACCTTGAGCCACCAACCTGGCTTTACGACCTTGTATAGTTCCATCCGTGTTCATCTTATTTCTCAGAACCATTCGACTGCTAATGGTGCTACTGTTGTTTTCACGATCTACAAGAGTTCAAGTGTCGTTGGCGATGATCGATCTTATTTCGTCGACAATTGCTGCTTTCCATTCTGCAGCATCCGAACTAGACATTGCGCTTTCCATGGATATCTCTGATAGATTTGCCGCCTCATTCTCGTAAGCTTCTGCCTTTTCTTCATCAGCGCCAAGACGAGGGTTTTCTTTGCGAGGTCTTCTCCTCTGTCCTGTTCTTTTGAAGTTCGGTTTTCCTCTACCTCTTCGAGGGTTGATATTCTCCGGTTTCTCTCTCCGTTCTGGGTTGTAATCGACCTGGTGCGCATTCTCTACATCAGCTTCCGGAGCTTCCAGAATGAATTCATTATCGGTCACGACTTCTTGATTTGAGACGTTACTTAAAGTGTTGAACTCGATGTCAATAAAATCATGCGCTGACGTGTCAATTGACTTTTGATCAACCGTTACTTTATATCTCGGGTAAGGGTGTTCAACTCCCCCAGAAAATAAATCGGTTTTTAGAAATTTTACATCTCGTGACAAGACCATTTTCTTATCTTTTGGTATCCAGATCCTGTAGCCTTTAGAGGAATCTGAATATTCGACGAAGATTCCAGGAATACTACGTTACAACTAAATTCTCTGAAGTAACTAACGTTCGGAATTTTTCCAGAGAGAATTTCGAACGGGGTCTCCCCATTTAAAGAACTTGATGGGCATCTGTTCCTTATATGATTCGCCGTGTTGACGGCTTCGTCCCAAAACTGTTGGGGCAGTTCGGATTGCAACAGGAAACATCTGGCCATTTTAACTATGGTCCTATTCCGCCTCTCCGCTACGCCGTTTTGCTGAGGGCTGTAGGGAATCGTGAGCCTCCTCGCAATTCCGTGCTCCGTCAAGAAGTTGTCTACGTCTGAGTTGACAAATTCTTTACCGTTGTCAGATTGCAACGCCTTCACCTACCTACCGGTCTGGTTCTCGATCAGCATTATACTGTCCTTAAGAGCCTGAAAAACATCTGATTTAGACAGACTTTACAGGAAACGGACTGCTCGCCACAAAGCAAACTTGAATATAAAAAAAAAACAAACAGTTTCAAACAATCATAACAAAATTAGGATTACAAACAAAAATTGAATTTACTTTATAAATTTATAAAGAACTAACGCCTAGTTCATTTCTTAATTTTGTAAATCTTACCGAAGGTATACTCTTAGTCAAAATATCCGCAAGTTGATTTTCTCCTACAATATGTTTAATTTCGAGATCTCCACTGAGATGTCTTTCTCTTACGTAAAAATGACAAATCTCCATATGTTTCGATTTCTTATGGAACTCCGGATTTTTGGCCAACTTTACCGCTCCGGCATTGTCTACAAAAAGAACTGATTTCATTTTTCGTTTAATAAATGCTCACCGAAAAGGCATTTTATACACATCAGCTCTTCCGCTACTTCACTTGCAGCAACAATTTTAGCTTTGGTTGTGGATAAAGCTATCGAATTTTGAAGACGACTCATCCATGAGACGGCGGCTCCTATTACTTTAACTACTACACTTGTTGTAGAGCGTCTTGTGAGCTTGTCTCCTCCGTAATCCACGTCACTGAATACTTTCAATTCCTCTTCATTTTCTTTCATTTGGTACTTTAATCCAAAATTTTCGGTACCGTTCAAATATCGCATTATACGTTTAACATTATTCTACTGCTTGTCTGAATACGGTACTATCAAACTTTTGGGCGTCTTCAGCCTCTTCATTAATTGCGGGAGTACTTACTGGATTTGATTCAGCCATATTGAATCGTTCAAGAACTTTTTTAGTGTACGTCTTCTGTGAAATTGTGATGGCTTTATCATAGCATTCATATGTTATACCCAAAAACGTGTCTAATAAACCTGTAGTTATTTTGAATTAGTCACTGAGTCTTTCATGAAATCTTCAATTTGTTCTTCGTCATTTCCAGTAACCAAACCATCATCTACGTATAACAATACGTACATTGTCCCATCTTGGCTGTAGTACAGGCATGGATCGGCTGTGCTGTTCACCATGTTATATTTTTTCATAAATTGTTTGAAAGGACTGTTCCAACATCGGGAGAATGTTTTAAACCATACAGACTCTTTTTTTAGCAGACAGACACATTCACTGTCATCTTTAAAACCTTCAGGCTGTTCCATAAAAATTTCTTCTTCAAGGTTTCCATTTAAGAAGGCGGTTTTGACATCGAATTGCTGAATGTGTAACCCTTTTTGTGCAGCTACTGCTAGTACGGTGCGAAAACTTACTGGTCAATACCAATTCTGCCACTGGCTTACTCAGTGCAGATGCAATTAGTGACGAGGCGTTTGCATCATCCTTATCCCACTTTATTTGATCTTGTGGCTTTGTTTCATCTGTAGGTCTGGGGCGAGACCCTTCTACAATATCTTCATAACCATACGAACGCAGCAGCATATTGATGAGCCATTTCCATGTTTGCCAGTCCGACGGACCCTCTAGTTTTTCTAAAACAACTTTATATTCACTTCCGGCCATTTTAACCGCGTGGTCCCTTTTTTATGTATCTTAACCTCAATTATTAGTTACTGTGCATTTACAATTGTTGAGATAGATATGCCGCTTTTTAGCACACTGGGCTCATAACCTGTTTGATTTATAAAGCGCAGGGCTCCTTTTGGATAAAACAAAGTACAAACTATTGTATTTTTAAGATCGAATTTTATTTTTTACTTTGACAGCTCAGTTACAAAACCCGTTGCTGGAGTTAGTTGTTGACAACTCACTTGAAGTTAGTTGTGGTTTTTCCAACTTTTACACGCCTGTTTAACAAAAACATGTTCTTTAGATATATATTCAAGGTCTAACCTGCCCACTGATTAAATTTTAATGGCCGCAGTATTTTGACTGTGCAAAGGTAGGATAATCATTAGTTTTTTAATTGAGAGCGTGTATGGAAGGTTGGACGAAATAAATACTGTCTTTATTTTTAATTTATAGTAGAATTTTATTTTTAAGTTAAAAAGCTTAAATTTTAATAAAAGACGAGAAGACCCTATAGATCTTTATAATTTTATATTTTAGATTAATTATGATTAATTAAGGTTTAATATACTAAATTATTTTATTGGGGTAATAGAAAGACTAAGTTAATTCTTATTAATTATAAAAATTTATTTATGAATAAAATGATTCACTATTATTGATTATAAAATTAAGTTACCTTAGGGATAACAGCGTAATTTTTTTACAGAGTTCATATCGATAAAAGAGTTTGCGACCTCGATGTTGGATTAAAGATTAATTTAGGCGTAGAATTATAAATGTTTGGTTGTTCGACCATTAAATTTTTACATGATCTAAATTCAAACCGGCGTAAGCCAGGTTGGTTTCTATCTTTATTTATAAGTGTTGGTGTGAGGATGGTAGATCGAAACAAGTAATAACAACAACACAATACATTCGATAAACACTAAGTTATATTAACAATAAATAAATACATGTAAACCATTGCGCGTCACATTCGGTAGTATCTACAACAGCCAGTCGGTGAGGCCGGATGTATGTCATCGTAGCACATGCGCATAACAACAGTAGGTGGCGCTGTGCGTAAACAATCGGCGCGCGCGTAATACGAATTATGACTCTTTCCAACAATAAGTTTATATTTTAGTACGAAAGGACCAAGTATTTGATATATTTATATTTAATTTTTTTGAATATTATTAATTACTTTGGCAGAATAGTGTGATGAGTTTAGAATTGATTTAATATGTAATTTTTTTACAAGTAATATTGTTTTACCTGTATTTAGATTTAGTTTTTTCTTTATTGTGTATATTATTGTTAGTTATTTGTGTTTTAGTAGGACATGCATTTTTAACTTTATTAGAGCGGAAGGTTTTAGGATATATTCAAATTCGTAAGGGCCCAAATAAGGTGGGGTTTATAGGAATTCCTCAACCTTTTTGTGATGCAATTAAATTATTTTCTAAGGAACAAACTTATCCTTTATTGTCTAAGTATATTATATATTACTATTCTCCTGTAGTAAGATTATTTTTATCTTTATTATTGTGAGTTATTATTCGTTATTCTTTAGTATTATTTTCATTTAATTTGGGGATATTTTTTTTTTATGTTATACTAGTTTGGGGGTTTATACTGTTATAATTCTGGTTGATCATCTATTTCTAAATATTTTTTATTAGAGGATTGCGAGCGGTTGCTCAAACGATTTCTTATGAAGTTAGTTTAGCGTTAATTCTTATATCTTTTTTAGTTTTAATTGATAGTTTTAGTTTAATAGATTTTCTTTAAATATCAAAAATTTATTTGAATGATTTTTTAATCTTTATCTTTGGGTTTTTGTATGATTTGTTTGTAGTTTAATATAGAAGAGAGAGATTTGCTTTAATTTTTTTATCTGAATATTCAAGAATTTTATTTATAAGTATATTATTTTGTATTATATTTTTAGGTAGAGATTTAATATCTATTTTTTTTTATTAAAATGGTATTTTTATCTTTTACTTTTATTTGAGTTCGAGGGACTTTACCTCGATATCGATATGATAAATTAATATATTTAGCTTGAAAGAGTTATTTACCTTTATCGTTAAATTATTTATTTTTATATATAGGTATAAAAATGCTTTATTTTTCTTCATTGATTTAGTAAATTATTTTTAGTATAAAAGTTAATAAAAGATTTTACTTCGTTTTTATGTTTTCAAAACATATACTTATATCAAGTTCATTAACTACTAAAGAAGGTTATCTCAAATTATTGGGTTAATAATAAAGTAAGTAAAGTATCAAATAGTTAAAATTTGTCCTGTAATAATATAAGGGGTCTTCAACAGGATGTATTCCGATTCAAGTTAGAAGAATAACGATAAAAAAAATCAAAATAAGATTTGGTTAATAGGGTAGAATTTTAATCTTTGAAAGTTTCTTGAATTATAAATTGGTAAAATTATTAAAATTAGAATTAATATTAATAGTGCAATTACTCCTCCTAATTTATTTGGAATAGAACGTAAAATTGCGTATGCAAATAAAATTTATAATTCTGGTTGAATATGGATAGGAGTAACTAAGGGGCTGGCGTAAAATTATCAGGATCTCCTAAATAGTATAGATTAAGTAATGTTAATATAGTTAATATTATTAATATAGTAATAAATCCTATAAAATCTTTATATGAAAAATAAGGATGAAAGGGAATTTTATTAATATTTCTATTAACTCCTAAAGGGTTATATAAAAATAATTAATGTAAAAATGTAAATAATAGATGTAAAAATAATAAATGAATTATTACTATTGCAGTAACAATAAATGGTAGTAAAAATGTAAAGTATAAAATCGTGTTAAAGTTGCATTATCAACAGCAAATCCCCCTCAAATTCATTGTGCTAATATAGTACCTAAGTATGTGATAGCTGATAAAAGGTTTGTAATCACTGTAGCTCCCCAAAAAGATATTTGTCCTCATTGTAATACATAACCTAGGAAGGCTGTTGCTATTACTAATAATAATAAAATAATTACTCCTACTATTCAAGTACTTATAAATTTATATGATCCGTAATATATTCCTCGTCCAATATGAATATAGATACAAATAAAGAAAAATGATGCACCATTTGCATGAAGAGTTCGAATAAATCACCCATAATTTACATCTCGACAAATATGGTTTACTCCATTAAAGGCTATTTCAATATTAGCTGTATAATGTATAGCTAAAAATAATCCTGTAATAATTTGAATTATTAAACATAGTCCTAAAAGCGATCAAAAATTTCATCATAATGAAATATTTGAAGGAGTAGGTAAATCAATTAAAGCATTATTAGCAATTTTTAATAAAGGATGTGAGATTTGTAAAGGTTTATTCATTAGAATTTTTGTCGTAATAGACCAAATTTAGAGTCTGTAATTTTAACTACTGCAATTAAAGTTAAAAATAAATAATTTACTAATAAAATTGTAATAGTATTATTGGGGTTATTATAAATTATTTTTAGTGATATTAAGTTTTCATTTTTTATTATTATGTTATTATTAATTATTTCTAATATATTTGAAGTTTTAAATAAAGGGTTTATTATTATATAATCTAATATTAGATAAGATAGACTAATTATTAGAATTGAAAATATAATAAAATATATTAATTTTACTGAAAAATTAAATATTTCATTTGAAGCTAATCTTGTTATATAAATAAAAAATACTAGTACAACTCCAATTATTACAAGAAAAAGAATATATGAAAATCAATAAGTATAAGTAAATAATCCTGAAATTAAGGAAATTAAAATTGTTTGAATTATCAAGATTAATCCTATGGATATAGGATGATTTATAAAAATAAATATAATAGTTATTGTTAGATTTATTAATAAGAGTACATAATAAATACAGAGAATAGTTTAATTAAAATATTAATTTTGGAGATTAATGATAAAAGTATTATTTTTTTCTCTGAAGTTTTAAAAGAATAAATACTTATATTTGATTTACAAGACTAATATTTTATATTAAATTATTAAAACTAATTATTTTTATAATAAATATTTAGATTTTTAGTTTTATGTTTTTTTCAGGGCTAGTAGTATTTTCTTCTAAACGTAAGCATTTACTTTTAATATTATTAAGTTTAGAGTTTATCATTTTATCTCTTTACATTTTAGTTTTTATTTATTTATCAATATTTGAATATGAATTTTATTTTAGAATATTATTTTATAACTTTCTGTGTTTGTGAAAGAGTTTTAGGGCTATCTATTTTAGTTTCTTTAATTCGTACTCATGAGAATGATTTTTTTTTTCAATAAATATGTTATGTTAAAATTTTTATTTATAATATTATTTATAATTCCTTTATGTTTTAAAAAAAATGGATTTTGAATTAATCAAATATTTTATTTATTTATAAGATTTATATTTATAATAATAGGTAGATTTAATTATTGACTCTTAAAAGAGTTAATTTTTAAAATTTTTAATAAGAAAATATATCAGATCAAGGTGCAGTGTCTGTCAGGCACGCGCTGATAGCGGTAGTTGTGCACAACATCTCCCGTCCATACTCCACTGCTAGACGCTGACGAAGCTGAACTGAGAACTGTTAAATTTGCATTAAATTCGTTTTGATATAGGGGAACTTTTTGATTGGCCTACGCTCAAAGTGCTCGGCTACGACGTCGGTTGGGATACGGCAAACATAGCCAACATCGCCGAGTATCAGTCGTACCGCGCGTCTCCGATTATTGCGGTATAGACGCTGTTTGTATCGCGCGTCCTCCGGGTTAGGTGCACGTCGTCTTGTTTGTGGTATTGCAGCGTTTGTTCTTATCTTCATCGCGTCGTGAACCGCCGACATGATTTCTTCCAGCAGCTCGCAGAACTACTGCCATCGCTGGTCCGTGCATGGGCGGGTCGCGAGGACATAAAGTCGGGCGATGAATGGCGCAAGACGGGAGTCGTCCCGTTGGGTCACGGGCTGGTCGTCGCCTTCGTCGTCTGATGCCCGCGACGCGTCCGGCATCCGATGTATTACGCGTGGTGGTGTCACGTCATTGGCTATTTCGCGATAAATATCTTGCTTTAAAGACGCTGCTACGCTTTGCTCCCCAGGTGGTTGCGGGGAGAGCGACGGTGGCAAAGTTTGGTTTTCTGTCAGTGCCGTCACGATGTTTGGCGGTAGTGACGCGGCAATCGCTGTTAATGTAGCGGTGTTAGCCACTGGAGTTATATGAGCGGCCATTGGCGTCGCGGTAGTAACTGGAGGCGTCGCGGTGGCCGCCCGCGGTATCGGTAATATTGTTGCGTCTGTTGCTATTGGCATCGTGGCGGCGCGGCGGTGGCAAGTGGTATTGCAGTTAACGTAGATGTGTTCGGCGGTGGCGTCGTCGCACGTGTCAATGACGTCAGTTGTTTAATCGGTGCTAATTGTAGTGTTCGTGTTTTTGTCTGTTTTTTCTGTACGGTCATTGCACTTGGCCCGGTCATTGACATCAATCTGTCCGAACGTATCAACGTGTCCGGGTTCGTTCCGGTACGCAATCTTGGTATGATTTCGTCTGCCGGTGTCCGCGAAGTGCTGAGCACCGGAATAAAAATCGGCGTTGCTGATGATGTCGACGGTCTGGGTTGCGATAATGCCGCTCCATTTGACGATGTAGATGTTGGCCAGATCGTGTGGCCAACAGCGATATCATCGTCGTCGCTGCTGATCCCGATAGCCGGTGAAGCCGGCGGCGATGTTGGGGTTGGTAAATCGGGTTGCCTTGCAGCCACGATCGGTGCAGGTGTTTGTGTATCCTCCTCCGGTTGTGTGGGAGGGTTTGCATGCACTACAACTGCCGCATTTCCTTGCGGGCGCGGTAACGGTATACGCATCTCGGCGCGTCGGTTCGCGACCCGATGTACTTGCCGTTCATGGTTAGAAAGTCCGCTACGGCTAGGAAACGACATGTTGCACTCGTTACATGCATGCAGACGCACCGGCGTCTCCTCCATCGGCGGGGGGTCGTCACCGGGACCTGGTGCAACTCTACATTTATGCGTAGATGGTTTTGATCCGGGAATGACGGCACAATATCTACATTTATTAATATACGCGGAGATTTTAAGAAGATGCGCCTCCTGCAGGTGCCGCACTAATGATTGTTTCGTTGCTGTCCATCACGATGCAGTGAAAGCGGTCGAACAGTTCGGTTCCGTGCATCGGAACGTCTCGCGGCTGGGGTGCAGGATTAGCAAATTCTCGCCGTCTCGCGTTTGGTCCGGGTGGTTTGGCATGGTTTTTATGTGTTGTGCGATACACGGTTAGCGAAGCTGTTAAAACCATCTCCTCGTCGTCGGTACGTGGATTTCGCGGACACGGAGTTTTTTCAAAAGTTCATCGCGCCCGGAGCATTGTGGCTGCGAGGTCGTACCGGAACCTGCAGGTTGTGGCATTCGATCGACGCCACCCGTCGCGGAGCTCCGCTCCATATACCCGCACACTACACTTTGGTCAATTAGCACCTCTCTACACTAACCGATATTAATATTTTTGTAAGTGTCTTTTAACTTTTACTTGTTCCAGGCTTTAATTAATTAATTCGAAGCCACGAATTGTTTTAATCCAATGACTAAAAGAGGTACATTAATAATTTGTTTTTTGGAATTTACAAATTTTATCCCAAAAAGCATGGTGCTCCGAATCTTTTTTTTATTGGGAATTTTAACTTCTCCTGGGGCACAGTGCCCTCACCGCCATTGACGCTGTCAAATAGTTTATCCATGAAAAGGATAAATTTTGAAGTTTTAACAGCGCTCTCAGGAACAATTTAAAAAAGTTAGCAAAACATTCATTTTATTTTCATTACTTTTTTGTAAATAACAATTTTTATAATACTTACAATACTTACATTTTTTAGCCATATAATGCATTATTGATGCTACGTTGTAGCTAAAAATCTGTGTAGCCAATTTCACTTTCATTTTTTCCCTATTTTTGGGATGCAAATGACTTTCTGTGATCCTTGGCAGTAGCAGGAGATCATTTTGAGTATCTTCTCTATCTTCTTTATATACATTGACCACATGCTCCCATTTACCATACATTGCTTCCCCATCCATTATAAATTGAATTTCATAATTCATAAAATTATTACGAGTGCTTTTTAATAAATGTGGAGGATCATATAACGGTATTATTTCTTTACCATTTACAATAAATGTTTTATTTCGCTACTTCTCCCCAGCCACAGATTTATCTGTTTTTGTTGCCATATTTAATTTATTTATGGCTGCAACATTTGCTGCAGCACAATCGCATATTGTAGCTACAATTTTAATATACAACTTTAATGCGATTTTGTTGAACCATTGCAAAAAGAAAATGCGATTGGTTGCTTCCACTTCTTTTTAATGCCACGAGCCATAAATACCAAAGCGTGGTTAGCCAAAACCATGCTTCGTTCTTCTCCTTAATCCACAGAACCATCTACACTATTAGATTTACTATTGTACTGCAACGAAGTAGAAATAGAAACTTTGTCAAAAAGTAATGTGCAGTATCGATCTAAATCAGAGGTTCCCAAACTTTTTTGTCTCCTAGACCCCTTGCCATGTTTTTCGGTTTTGGGTAAACACCCTGCTTACCTGATATTGTTTTTTTGTAAATTCAAATGTATTTTTGACAGCTGGTATAGTGCTACTCACTTTGAAAGATTTAAATTTGTAACTGTAGTGAAGTGTAGTGTTAAAGACTTAAGAAAAAAACACATGTTAAATTTTATACATTTATTAATTGAATTTAAATGAAATGTTACATAAAATAACTAAGCAATAAATAAATGCTTTTAGTGGGAAGGATGAACCTGATGCTTTAATAATAAATTATCAACATTTGGCATCAATTTAGTTAGGTTTAATCTCAAATCTTCTCGGTTAATGATGTCCAGTCTGCTTTTTTTTTTCGTTAGGAGATTGGCAACTGCGCTGAAACCCCTTTCCAATAGATATGAAGTTGGAAAGCAATTAAAAACTTTCTCGCGATATTCCATAATACGGGATAAATAACAGGTATGTTTTTTTGAAGCCAGAATTGCTGATATCCGTTTCTAAACTGTCCCATAAGTTCTTCGTTAGTGCTTATTCGAGTCAGTTCCTCTTGTATTATGACATCCGTTTCTTCAATGTCACCATATGGATTGATTATCCACGGTGGTATTACCATAGTCAAAACATCCTCAAACCTAGTTTAAAAATCTGAATAGAGGGCATTTAAATGTTGAACGTAAGTTGAAATGTCGTCTTCCTGGCAGTTTGTCTGTGACGAATTGGGGAACTGGGAAAATTTGCCTCGTCTAATGTTTTACTTCATTAGCTTAATTCTGGCAAGAAACGCTGATATGATGGATTTTGTTTTAATAAAATTTAGACTGTCACCTTATAACTGCAAGTTAACCATATTAAATTTAGTAAACAAATCTGTTAAATAGGCAATGTCTGTTTTCCACTTCATTAAATTTTCTTTTAAAATTTTATCTTTAGCATCCAGAAATTCTAATATAGTCTCAAAAAGTGCAAAAAATCTTGTCAAACATAAGTCTTTTAACAGCCAGCATACTTCAGTGTGAAGGAGTAATTGATGAAAGTCCTCGTCATTTTCTTCACACAACTGTTGTCGATAGATGACGCAATGTATTGCTAAAGCCTAGTGCATGATGGATTTAATTTAGAAATTTAGGATTTACGATTTAAATTTAAAATTTACAATTTTAGCCCTGGTGCATGATGAATTTAAAGTTTCTAAATTCAACCAATTAGAACAAAACTTAAAAATCATTTGATTATATCTTTTCTCAAGTTTTTGGACATTTGTATGATTTGAGGTTACACGAGAATTAGTTTTGAAAATAAATTTTTTAAATGACTGAAAGTGACATAATTATTTCAGGAATGATGTTGATAATATGTCACAAATATAAAAAATTAAATGGAGAAAGAGAAAAAAAAACGTATTTTAAATCGCAAAAAAAATAAAAGAAGATGGTCCGTAAGGCCCGTAAACAGACATCGCTGTGATCTTGGCCAATATTGTACGTTATTTTAAAAAATAAAAGATAGTGATCCTGAACAGTTTTTTAAATATACACGAACGAATGTTCGTACTTTTAATTTATTGTTATCACTTATAAATTGAAAAAACGAAAAATGACAACAGTTCTTATTCCTGAACATCGGTTAGCTATGACATTATTGTAAGTATTCTATAACTAAAAATATTTTTTACTAATATAATCATATACCTGTATATTTCAGATACTTATCACAAGGATGTAGTATGCAAATGATTGCGTGGTCATATTATGTTGGAAAAAGTACTTTTAGCAAAGTTATAAAAAAAAAAATGTGCCTTACAATTTGGGAATTTCTTTCTCCAAACCAAATCCATCTGAAGATGATTTTGTAAAAATTGAAAATGAATTTTTTACAAAATTGAACTTTCCAAATGCGATTGGTGCACTTGATGGAAAACATATTATTATACAAGCGCCTGAGAAATCTGGTAGTCAATATTTTAATTATAAGAAGACATTTAGCATTGTATTAATGGCTAAGTGTGATGCCAATTACAATTTTGTTTTTATTGATATTGGTGCATACGGATCACAAAGCGATGCAGGAACATTTCGAAATTCTACATTTGGCCGTGCTTTTGAAACGGGACAAATATCTGTACCTCCACCTAAAAATTTGCCGAATACCAATATTATATTACCACATTTTCTATTAGCTGACGAAGCTTTTCCCCTGAAGCCATATATAATGCGGCCATATCCTGGTAACATTTTAGATGATGAAAAAAGAATCTACAACTATAGGTTATCTAGGGCACGACGACTCATTGAAAATACGTTTCTTATTCTTGTTTCAAGATGGTGAATATTTCGTACAAATATAATTGCTGAAGTAAATACCGTAGAATGTATTACAGCAGCCACTATATGTTTGCATAATTTTATAAGAAAACAAGAATCATTACCAAAAACTTTACAATATTGCCCACATACTTTTGTTGACGCAGAAGATGAACATGGAAATATTGTTTTGGGAGATTGGAGATTGGATATACAAGGAAATCGATTAATGAGACTTGATCGCATAGGTGCAAATTATTCCAAACACAATACAAATAATATAAGAGAGAAGAATTCTGCAAAAGGTGCAATCCCTTGGCAGTGGGAACATATACGTCGTTCAAAATAGCATGTCAAATTTATTATGTTATAAAAGGAAAATTAATTTCTTATATAGATTTCATATTGATATATTTTTTTATCATGTAGCATAACAAAATAAAACTAAAAATTTGTCTACTACAAAAATTAAAAATAAAATTAATACTTAATTATATATATTTTTTTATGGTGTAGCATAACAAAATAAAACTAAAAATTTGTCTACTAAAAAAATTAAAAATAAAACTAATGCTAAATTATTCGTCTTCCATCTCTATAAACATTTAAATTTTTTTTTTCTGTATTCCTTTTTTTCATTGGGTTGCATTTTTTTTAATTTTGTGTACAAAGTCATGCAAACATTGTAGTCTTCGTCATTTTCTGGAGATGGTTGTTTTTTATTAGAAATATAATACTGCAGAGTTTTGCATGTTTAGGAGATATTACTCTCTATCTGCCACTTCAATGTGCAGATGTACTGGGCATTCTAAAGTTGTCTTTACGACTTCCTTTTATCGGAGGTTCTTCATTTGAAGTGCTAGGCTCCGAAGAAGTCGATTCGGTAACTTCAAATATCTTTTCAGATATTGAAGTTGGTGATAACAAAATGTCATCTTCAATTATATAATTTCTTTCTTCAACTTGACCTGATAAAAAAGTTAGCATTTAGAAAATTTCTTGTAGTTTTAATGTATTGTTTAGCTAAATATCATGCATTGTATGAATTATTAAGTTTAAAAATATGTTTTTTTTATTTACTTACTATCTTGGCTTTATGACATTATCTAAAAATGACAAAACGTCATAAGAGGCCACATTTTTTTGGTGGAACCTGCAGATGCTGTTGGTGTTTCCCGCAGTTCGCGTTTTTCTTTACTGTAACGAGTTCTTATGACTCCCCATCTGCGCTGGCAATCCTCAACTGTAAAGATATTATAATTATCGTTATTTCATATTAAATTAATAACAAGTGCATGTTTTCAATGTAATTAAAATTCAAATGATTATATCACTATTTGTTGAAATAATTATAAAAAGGTAACATAACTAAAATTGACTTTATATATATATATATATATATATATATATATATATATATATATATATAAATATATATATATAAATATATATATAAATATATATATAAATATATATATAAATATATAAATATAAATATATATATATATATATATATATATATATATAATAATAATAATAATAATAATAATATAATTTATTTGTTTTAAAAATATACAATTTTATACAAAGGAATGAATAATTTGGGTACAAAATATATATTTACATTCGATAATTGAGTGTGTCTATTTTAACAGTAGTTAATGACAATTAGAAGATCTGGAGAACTGGAAACCTGTCTGGAATTTAAATGAATTAGATGTTTTCATATTTTAAAAAATTATCAAATAAAAATTTTAAAATTTAATTATTCGTTTAGAATGAAAGCTCTTATTTTTAGCGCGTTGATAGTGTAGTTATAAATATTATTTAATTTAGTTATTGAGTCTATATTAAGTAACTTTTTTTCTATTTCGACGTGGTGCCTGTTATGTACATAGTCGTTAATAAATTGATTTCTGATTTCATTGTATATTGGGCATGTAACAAAGAAATGAATTAAATTTTCGTTTTCTAGGGTGTTGCATAATGTGCATATAATGTCTGTCTGTATTTGGTATTTACAACCTTTTATGTACATGTTAATGTTGTTCTTATTTGAGAGACGTAATTGATTAATGCATCTTATTTTAGTGATCGCGATTTTGTATTTGAGGTATTCCTCAGTTTCATAATCGGTTTTAAGAATCTTATATATGTTGCTGTAACTCGATGCTTGTAGTTTTTGTAGGTCTTCGTTTCTTTTGTATGTTTTATATGCTTCTATGATATTTTTCATTTCAAAATCTAACATGTTCGGATCTTGCTCTATCCATAAGTTTTCGTAACCTATTTTGGTGAGTTCAATTTGTAATTGGGTAGTCCAATTATACTTTTCATTGTTGTTTTCAAACTCTTGTAATTCCAGTAGTCTTTTGTATTGTAGTTTTGGGAGTCGGTGTTCTTCCATTAATAATATTTTTTTCCACCAATTTAAGTTTCTTTTGAGAACCTCTAATGCTACGTGACAGCTTCCAGTTTCGATTCGTATCATGTAGTCTGGTGTGTTTCTTGGTAAATGGAGTATATTTTTTAGAAATTGTGTCTGAATTTTTTCAAGTTTGTCAAGATAGCGTAAAGCCCATACTTCACTTGCATATAAAAGAGTTGGTAATACCACTGTGTTGAAAAGTTTCATTCTTGTTTCCCAAGATGATGTTTTTGTTTTTATTAGCGTCTGTATTACATTACCTGCAGCTACTCTTGCTTTAGTTATCATGTAGTTACTAGTTTCTAAGAAGATTCCTGAGGATGTCATTTGTATACCTAAGTAGGTATATTTTTTAACAACTTCTAATTTTTGCCCGTTTAAGAGGTAGAAATCAGGTAATTGGCGGGGTCTCCCTTTATGAAATTGAAGAATTTTTGTTTTTTCTGTGTTGATTTTTAAATTATTTGTTGTTGCATATTGTTCTAATGCCACTAATTTCCGTTTGACATCTACAGGTGACGTTGCAAAAATAACCAAATCATCGGCATAGAGTAAAAGTAGCAGATCTTTGTTATCTTTAATATGTATGCCGGTTAGATTGTGTTTTCTAAATTCTTCTTCTATATCTCTTATGTATATTGAGAACAGTAATGGAGAGAGAGTATCACCCTGCAAGACTCCTTTGGTGACTTTAATTTGCTTGCTGAGTTGTTGGTTTGATTTTATCTGTATGTAAGTACTGTCATATAGATTTTTAATTATTCTAATTATTTTGCCACTAACTCCTTGTTCGTACCTTTTTATCCAAAGTTTTTCATGGTTTAGCGAGTCAAAGGCTTTTTGGAAATCGACAAAGATTGCGTATACGTTACGTTTATGTAATCTTAAACATGTGTGAACTGACGTTGTTAACGAGAAAAGATTGTCTATACAGCTACGTTTTTGTCTAAACCCGGTTTGTGATTCTGGCAAGATTTTATTGTTTTCAGCCCAGTTATTTAATCTTTGCGATATAATATGAGTGAACAGTTTTGTACAAGTGTTCATTAAAGCTAATCCTCTATAATTGTTGGGGTCTTTTGGATCTCCTTTTTTCCATATGTGAAATATTTCTATAATACCCCATTTTTCAGGGATTTTCTCCTTGATCATAATATCGTTAAACAATGATAAAACGTATTGTTGGAATGATTCTGGTAATAGTTTCCAAATTTCATTTGGCAGTAGGTCATTACCTGGAGCTTTTTTAGTTTTTAAACATTTTATGAAAATTAATTTCTTATATAGATTTCATATTGATATATTTTTTTATCATGTAGCATAACAAAATAAAACTAAAAATTTGTCTACTACAAAAATTAAAAATAAAATTAATACTTAATTATATATATTTTTTTATGGTGTAGCATAACAAAATAAAACTAAAAATTTGTCTACTAAAAAAATTAAAAATAAAACTAATGCTAAATTATTCGTCTTCCATCTCTATAAACATTTAAATTTTTTTTTTCTGTATTCCTTTTTTTCATTGGGTTGCATTTTTTTTAATTTTGTGTACAAAGTCATGCAAACATTGTAGTCTTCGTCATTTTCTGGAGATGGTTGTTTTTTATTAGAAATATAATACTGCAGAGTTTTGCATGTTTAGGAGATATTACTCTCTATCTGCCACTTCAATGTGCAGATGTACTGGGCATTCTAAAGTTGTCTTTACGACTTCCTTTTATCGGAGGTTCTTCATTTGAAGTGCTAGGCTCCGAAGAAGTCGATTCGGTAACTTCAAATATCTTTTCAGATATTGAAGTTGGTGATAACAAAATGTCATCTTCAATTATATAATTTCTTTCTTCAACTTGACCTGATAAAAAAGTTAGCATTTAGAAAATTTCTTGTAGTTTTAATGTATTGTTTAGCTAAATATCATGCATTGTATGAATTATTAAGTTTAAAAATATGTTTTTTTTATTTACTTACTATCTTGGCTTTATGACATTATCTAAAAATGACAAAACGTCATAAGAGGCCACATTTTTTTGGTGGAACCTGCAGATGCTGTTGGTGTTTCCCGCAGTTCGCGTTTTTCTTTACTGTAACGAGTTCTTATGACTCCCCATCTGCGCTGGCAATCCTCAACTGTAAAGATATTATAATTATCGTTATTTCATATTAAATTAATAACAAGTGCATGTTTTCAATGTAATTAAAATTCAAATGATTATATCACTATTTGTTGAAATAATTATAAAAAGGTAACATAACTAAAATTGACTTTATATATATATATATATATATATATATATATATATAAATATATATATATAAATATATATATAAATATATATATAAATATATATATAAATATATAAATATAAATATATATATATATATATATATATATATATATATATATATACCGGGTGTCCAAAAAGAATGGAAACTATTAAATATCTCGAGAACGGCACATCGGATTATAAAGTTACAAAACACGTTTTTCTTTATTTTTGAAAATCTATTTAGGGGTGATATGCGAAAACCACCCACACCTCCCCTGGCGGGTGGGCCGGGGGCAAGTTTTAAAATTTAAATAGGAACACCCATTTTTTATTGCACAGTTGCATTCTCCATAAAAAACTGTTTCTGGATTTGCAAATTGAGCCCCCCAGCTCCATCCCCCTCAGAACAGGGAAGAGGAGAAAATTTGAAAATTTTTGCAGGAACTTTCACTTTTTATTGCAGTTTTGGATTCTCCTTCTAAAACTGGATATAAAATTGAAAAACGCACCTCCACTCTCACTCCCACACATGCGGATGGGTACCAACTTTTCATCTCAAATAATACCTGGTGGTAAATTGTGCTGGATTTAGGTCAAAGCTATCTACCATTTTAGTTTTTTTTTTAAATGCGATATTTTTATATCCAGTTTTAGAAGGAGAATCCAGAACTGCAATAAAAAGTGAAAGTTTCTGCAAAAATTTTCAAATTTTCTCCCCTTCCCTGCTCCGAGGGGGGTGGAGCTGGGTGGCTCAATTTGCAAATCCAGAAACAGTTTTTTATAGAAAATGCAACTGTGCAATAAAAAATGGGCGTTCCTATTTAAATTTTAAAACTTGCCTTTGCTCCCTCCGTCAGGGGAGGTGTGGGTGGTTTTCGCATATCACCCCTAAATAGATTTTAAAAAATAAAGCAAAACGTGTTTTGTAACTTTGTAATCCGATGTGCCGTTCTCGAGATATTAAATAGTTTCCATTCTTTTTGGACACCCGGTATAAATTTCCTTTAATGTAAATGATAAGCAATTTTTATAACATAAATGCAAAAATAATAAATTGAATGTGATATACCAACCTTTCAATTTTATTTTAGCATCTATGGCTCTCCACGTGTTTAGTTGCACATTTTTGTCTTTTGTCTTTTGTCAAAAACGACAAACGACCAAGCACCTGACTACAGTTCACGACATTAAAGCCAACAATTCTCTATGCGCAGGTGACACGGTTTCAAAATACTGTAATGTAATTGGTTGAATTTTGGATTTAGATTTAGAATATAAAATATGGTGATATTCTAAATCTAAATCGTGAATCGTAAATTTCTTAAATGCATCGTGTTTACTGTCATTTATATTTTAAATGCTAAATTTCTAAATTAAATCCATCATGCACCAGCCTTTACTGCTTGATAAACATCTTTTTTTTACGTAATTGTGATATGTCAATTACGTCACAGACAGAGTTATTTGTGAAACAAGTTTTATTTTGCGTTTTCAAATATCGCAGAAAATCATCTTTGGAATATTTCTCCGACAATCCAACTATCCGTATTCTAGGATTAAGAGGCGAGAGTTGCTTGACGCTATAATTATTCGTCAAGTTGGTATTGACTATATCTCTGATTTTGTTTGAGTCGTCGGGGGTTGCACAACTAATTGCTAACCCTCCATTTTTAGTTGGCTTAATATTTTTGATTCCGATGTTTGTTGCAATTGGATCAGCATTTTTAATTAAGTCGCATTTAGTTTTTGTGAAACTACTATATAATCAGGTTTTTTGACAATTTCAGCGAATGATTTGTTTGTAGTTTTGAGCAGCGGGAAGATTATCAAATGATTTTTCAAGGCTAGACATTTTTGAGAAAATAGTATTTTGAAATTCCGAATTTTTTTCCGAATATAAATAAAAACATATATGTATTGATATACGTACATATAATAACAAAGAAGGTAATATTAAAGAAAATAATAGGTTATATACGTAATAGGTTTTGTTGTGACACATATAACTTCTTTTCTAAGGAAATAAGGGTTTTTTGGTTGAATAATTCAGTATTTAATACACAAGTATTACTTAATATATCCATATTTATTTATATCGAACAACTTATATACTATACTGACACTTGCATAGATTACATTTATTTGATCATAATTAAAATGTCAAATATGGTACGTTCTTTCGTTATTGATATCAGCTGTTTCCAGAGATAATTATGAGTTTATTAAAATAAAAAATAATTTTATATGAGTTATTATTATTATTATTATTATTATTACACACATATTAAATTATTAATTTTGGATAATGTCATTAAGCGTAAAACATTGCTAAATAAATAAAATTTTATAATCAAATTGTCAAATATATGATTCGTTCTTTCGCTATTGTGTGTGTGTGTGATATCGTAAATGAATGTCGCTGCCATTATGGGATATGTCAAATTGACATATCAAAAATGATGAAAATACCCTTTTTCTAGCAATACCCCAGTAAAATCTCATCACACATCGTTTAGCAGGTGCATTTAGTCATGCATTTTCAATGCATTTGATATGCATTTGAGGCATTTTTACCGCAAGAAATAGCATTCTAATTTTAGACAGTGGAAATGGTTTGCCCTTTCTGTGTGCGAAGCAATAGATGGTACATATATTCGTATTCAATCACCTGGAGGAGAAAATGCAGAAATATTTTGTAACAGAAAAGAATGGTTTTCTATTTACACTCAGGTAATATGCAATGCAAAATTGAAAATAATGGGCGTTGCTGCAAGATGGCCCGGATCTACTAATGACAGTCGAATATTTGATTATTCGTTAATGCGCACTAAATTTGGATAAATTTGGAAATACATATTTAGTTATCTATAACATTTGGGGTATGGAAAAGACAAATTCCCTGGTTATCTTTAGGCTTAAAACTATCACTAAATACTGATTTAGCTGCAATTGTATCGGCATGTATATTACATAATATTGCAATAATATATAATTTCTAAAAACTGCTCTATCATGCTCAATATAATTTTTACCTCTTTCCCGCACTTTATTCATTTCGTTCATTTTGACAAGTATAAAACTTCAAATGTCAAAAAAACCGGAAAAAACTGATAAATGATAGGTAAGCGGGATTCACAATAGCCCGGGAACGAGAACGGAAACGGGAACGAGAACGGGAAAAGTTGAGTTGTTAGCAATCATATGGGATAGATACACAATGCACGTGAAACTTGCCGTTCACCGAGAAGCCCCGGGAACGAGAACGCGAAACTTGGCCAAGTTTCAACTTTTCCGTTCTTGGAGCTTCCCGGAGCCAATCAAATCTCGTTTCACGGCACATGCGCACGACGTCAGTATAAGGTGGATGTTATCTGTCACTTTTGTCATCTGTCACTTTGTCACTATAAAAGGCAGCCAGAATTAATATCGGTTATCAGTTGCCTTACAGCAACTGATCACAGCACCGTACTGATGAGGTCCTAAAGACCGAAACACGTGCCTACGGTTAAACTGGCCAGTCATTGATGCATAGCTTAACAGCCGATTCAATGACTGAGTATCTTGTGAAATTTTGGGAAAAATATAAAATCTCAATATTCTTGAGTATTATTACTTTTGAATTTGTTTACGTTCTTATTACTTTAATTGTGGCGCACATAGTTCGTATAAATTTATTATTGTTAGTGGCATATTTGTGTTCAAATTCTCAAATTTACTGTATTAATCACTAATTTAACACAAATGTTGAAGATAGAAATATCTTTTTGTAATTATTATTATCAATTTTTATTACTCTTAGTGGCAATTTGTATTCAAATTTCGAATGCTTCCTTTTCTTAGTAATTGTGGCGAAAATATTTTACTTGTAAGAATGCCGCTAATAAACTTAAACCCGTCAATAAAATTCAGTTACTTTTAATACTTTTACAAATTGGACGTGACTACAGACAACGTCTTATTCATTTTTTTTGAGACATGTAGGGTCATTTCCAATCCATTTCGAATATCTTTTGTGCGAGTAAATGCAATTCTTGTCTGTTTTTGTGTGAAATAGTTTAAAATTATTTTTATAAGTACAAATGGTTCAGTAATGGACACTTAAAATTTAGATTTTAGTTATACCTGCATTTATGACTCTATGTGTAACCAGAATACGAACACATGCGCTGATCCTTAAGCGGGATTTCCAATTTATTGTTCTACTAACACATCTGGACAACAGGCATCAAGTTTTTAAGCACTTAAGGCTTGCAAAAATTTCCATTTTTCTATGCAATATTATTTTGGATTAAAAAACAATAACTTAACAATATAAGTCTAAAATATGCAATCAATAAATCAAATTCTTCATCACTATCCATTTTACAACCATTAAATTTTTTTTTTTTTTTTTCAATAAGTTTGGTTACCGGGTAGTTAAAATGTCAAATACTGAACGGCTTCTCGTTCACGTTCTCGTTTTAAGTTTGGTTACCGGGTAGTTGTGAATGCAAAATACGGAAAGGCTTCTCGCTCTCGTTCCAGTTCCCGTTCTCGTTTCCGTTCTCGTTCCCGGTGTACCGTTCCCGGTCTATTGTGAATCCCGCTGTAGTGTCATCTATTAGAGTATTTGTGTATCACTACTCGATCGGTAATTCTCTAGATAGTAAGTTACTTCGCTACTTTTTTTTATAATACGAAAATTTGTTGTCAAGGTTATTTAGTTTGGAAGTAAATTTACTTGGGAATTAGTTATTTGACATTTACTCTTATGTTTATAATACCGGGTATAAGTTGTTTTTAATTCTTTATCTGTGGTTATAGTACCTAGTTATAGGCACTTTTATATACCTAATGCCTATTTATATTTTTGTAGTTTATAGCTAACTGACAATTATATTTTTACGATTCTCTCAAAAGAGAACGTTGTTATATTTTATTAAAAATGAATATCACGATTTTAGTAATACGCTAAATTTAACTATTTTAAAATATTATTTGTAGCTGTTAACTGAGCCTTTGTTTCAATATTAAAAAAAATAAATTAATTTAAAGTAAATTTTTAGCATTTTTGCAATAACTATTTCATTTAATCTAGTCATATCATAAATTAGTTTAAGTTAAAAAAATTAAAATGGTTTTACTTAAATTTTCTTACATACTTTAATATTTTTTGAGAAATTTGACAGGATAGACCAGGTAAAAGTGGAATAAATATTTATTTTATTAATGATGTAAAAAATAAAACTTTTAAATAATATTTTCAAATAATGTATTTTATTTAATATATACATAACATAGTACTATAATTATTACAATTATAAATTAAGTATACATTTTTGTTTGCTTTAACTATGACTAATTTTTCAAATAACTCATCACTTAAACCGTTTTATTTTGGTGAATTTATATGTGTTGCAAATGAAAAAAGTCTTTCAACTGGTTCTAATGATGGAAGGTTTGTATTGTATTTTATAAATAGTTCTTTAATTATAGGAAAATTTTCTTGAACATTTAGATTTTTTCTATTATCTTGAAGATATTTTAATATTTCTACTTTAATAGATTTTTCAAAATTTGTTTTATTTGTTATGTTTTGTACATCAGGTGAAAATTCGTTGAAATAAAAAAAAATCATTATCAAACAATTTAATGTTTTCATCTTCATAAAATTTTATTTGCAAAGTTCATGTGAAGGTCAATTAGTTGATATATTTGTGTCATTAGTAACCCCATCTGGTATGTGGTGGTTGAACATGTATTCATTGAATTTAATGATATTTAAATAATCTGTTTTACTATTTACTCTGTTATATTTATTTTTATTAATTATAATGGCTTCATATAGTAAGCGCTTTGTTCTGTTTTTTTTCAAATTTGAAGATTTTTGCGTTTTCAAAATTAAATTTATGTCCCGTCTGAACAGAATGGGCCACTGATGCACTGTGATTTTCATTTCGCAATTTGCTATGATATTTCATGCTGATAAACCCTTTTCTTAAGAGATTGTGAAGTTTCACCTACGTAATTCTTTCCACATGCTCCACAATCAATTTCATATATGCGATCACCACAATCCATGTTTTTATCTTTGTCTTTTAGTTGGTTATGCGTAGACGTAAGTGTGTCTGTGGTAGAAGTGACCAAACTAATACTATTGAAATTACGAAAAAAGTGTTTTAAAAAACCGAGAAGCTGTTTTTGATAAGGTAAACTGATGTATTGTGTATCATTCTCGCTGTTATCTACAATATCACTGTTTTTTCGCAGTTCTATTGTATTCAACCTGAGATTGATGAATTTTTTAATGAATTGTAGAAAATAATTATTATGAACTAATATATTTTCTATCTTTCTTAAATTTGAATTGTGAAATGTAGAATCTGATAATAATATGGCTCTGTCTACCACAGATCTGACAATGTTAATTTTATATTTGGTTTCGGTGTATGATAAAAAATTGAGGCATCTACCGGATGCGATATCTTTTTGATACCAGTTTGTGATTAGTGAATTATTTTTTCTGTGTATAGTAACGTCCAAGAAGTTTAATTTATTTGCAATTTCTAATTCTATTGTGAATTGGATTCTACTATGAAATTGATTAAAGGCATCTAAAATGTATTCTATTTGTTCCTGGTCTACAACCACAAAGCAATCATCAACATATCGTTTATAAAACATTATTTTGAATAATAAATAAATAATAAATCAACATAAAATTAAATAATGGACTGAAGTTGGTCGGATATTAGACCGAAACGTCTCCAATGTATGTACAATGAAATATACGCATCAAATTTTTGAGTAGTGTTTATTTTATTACATTTCGGGATTATCATTGCCAACAATTAACATTCAAAATTCAAGCCTAGGATCAGCCAAACTTTAGTATTATTAATTCTAATTTAAATAATTCACTTTCAATTTGAATATCTTGTGATATATATATATATATATATATATATATATATATATACAGGGTGTTTCACAACTTAGAGCAAAAAATTAAAGGGTATATTCTGTACGACGTGCTGATCATGAAACAAAAAGAATTTTTTTAAAATTCGCAAAGTTACGGGTAGTTTACTTGAAATAGACATTTTTTGAACCACTGGAGTAGCATACGTCATAGAAAGAAATATTAAATGAAATTAATTATCAAAGAAACATTATGTAATGTTAGTTTTATTTAGAGACAATAATTGCTTTGAATACAAAATAATTTATAATATTAATGCATTGTATTATTTAATATCAAGATAATTTGGGAAATAACATACCTGAAGCGCAAAACTACAAATACTGTTCAAAATTTGCACCATTCATCCCTACACACATTGCAGCACGTTGAATTAATGACCTAGTACAGTCTTGACACGAATTTTGTTCTCGTATTATTTCTGCTGAATTTTCTATTCTCTGCCTAAGTTCTTCTTCGTTTTCCGGCGCATTTTGGTTGTCGTAGACGAGGGATTTAAAATGACCCCAAAAATAAAAATCCAGCGGATTTAGGTCAGGGGATCTAGCAGGCCAAGCTACAGGTCCACCGCGACCAATCCACCTGTCCTCAAATACTTGATTTAAATGTTCTCTTACATTTAGAGCATAGTGTGATGGCGCACCATCGTGCTGAAACCATGTCTGCTGACGCACATTTAAAGACACATTTTCAAGTAGTTCTGGCAAAGTATTTTGTAAAAATAATAAATAATTAGCTCCAGTCATCCTATTTGGTAGAATGTACGGCCCAAGTAATATTCCATTAACAATACCTGCCCAAACATTTATCGAAAAACGATGCTGAAAACTGCCCCGTACAACAACGTGTGGATTTACTTGACTCCAATAATGAGAGTTATGATAGTTATGAGCTCCCTCCCTCGTAAAAGTAGCCTCATCAGAAAATATGATGTACGAGGGGAAATTCGGATTTTCAGTGTGTTTTTGTAAAAGCCAGTTGCAAAATCGTACTCTAAACTGATAGTCAGGTTCTGTTAGCCCCTGTACCCGTTGAAAATGGAATGGGTGGTAGTTTTGATCTCTTAAAATTCGCCATACTGAACTATGTGATACTCCTAATTGTTGAGACGCTCTTCGGGTACTAATAGTTGGTTCAGCATGTACAGCATCTAAGATATCATTAACCATATTGTCGTGTTGATGCTGGCGGCCACCACCTCTCCCACGATTAGGTTGCACATATCCTGTGTCTCGAAGGCGCTGGACTATCCTCACAAACGAACGGGGAGTGGGTAATCGGCGTAAAGGATAACGTTCAGCATACAGACGTCGTGCCAATAACGAATTTTGCCGTGCTTCGCCATAAATTGACATCATGTCCACTAATTCACTGTTACTAAATGCATTCATTTTAACAAAAACTACACTACACTGCTATTCACTGTAAAATGAGAACAGTGCACCAGCAAAGATAATAATAATTAACAGCAATGTCGACGAAAGACTACCTACCCACTACCTATCAAATTAAATTAAATTATTAATTAAACTATTACACATTTTATTAGTATTAGATATTACGTAAACAATTACTTTCATTGTAGACGATTTGAAAACAATTATTAAAAATAACTATCGACCAGTGGCAAAAAAAATGTTTGCTTGAAATACGATGCAATTTTTTTTGCAAATTTTAAAAAAATTCTTTTTGTTTCATGATCAGCACGTCGTACAGTATATACCTTTTAATTTTTTGCTCTAAGTTGTGAAACACCCTGTATATATATATATACAGTGTGTCCCAGGATTGATGTTACAAGAGGTGTAATGGACAAAAATTTTTTGAATTTCATTTCAAGATTCTGGAATTAAGCCCTGCTTGGCGTGAAACGAATTTTAAGAAATTTTAACAAAATGGCCGTGACGGTGAAGCAAGAACTATTTTCTTTTCAGGTAAAGTACCCTTTTTGTTTAGGATACGACAAAATTTTATTAAGAAAAGTTGTTTATAATGACAAATCATGGCCGTATACCAAACTTCAGGACGATCTACCTACTTTCATTAAACTGTCTGTTTTAGATTGAAATTAAATTAAATTGAAATTTTTAAATTTTTAAATTAAATTTTAAATTTGTTGTAAATACTATTTGTTTCGTTCAATGGTCTACAAATAAAAATTTTAATAAATTAATAGATACCTACAATTTATTTTGTTCAATCTAAAACAGACAGTTTAATGAAAGTAGGTAGATCGTCCTGAAGTTTGGTATACGGCCATGATTTGTCATTATAAACAACTTTTCTTAATAAAATTTTGTCGTATCCTAAACAAAAAGGGTACTTTACCTGAAAAGAAAATAGTTCTTGCTTCACCGTCACGGCCATTTTGTTTTTCAAAAAACGAAAAAATTCTTAAAATTCGTTTCACGCCAAGCAGGGCTTAATTCCAGAATCTTGAAATGAAATTCAAAAAATTTTAGTCCATTACACCTCTTGTAACATCAATCCTGGGACACACTGAATATATATATATATATAATTCATTAATCTGGTTAGTTGATAGATATATCATTTAAATGCAGTTAATACTCAAATATAATCATAAAGGAATAATCTGAAAATGAAAAAATCATATCGCCTCAACCTGGGATCGAACCAGGGTCCTTTCGCTTGCCGGGCGAATGCTCTACCACTGAGCTATCGAGGACATTACAGATCGAGCGAATGAAACCTAATCATTTTCAGTACACATTCTATTCATAATTTTTCATAGTCAACAAATACGCAATATCATTAATTTTTAATGTCTAAATACATATAAGAACTATACTTATGAAAGGTGTTGGTTCGTGCAATAGTGCAATCATATATAATTCATTAATCTGGTTAGTTGATAGATATATCATTTAAATACAGTTAATACTCAAATATAATCATTTGATAATCATATTTCATTTTCAGATTATTCCTTTATATATATATATATATATATATATATATATATATATATATATATATAAATATATATATATATATATATTTATACATATATATATATATAAATATATATCTAATCTGGTTAGTTGATAGATATATCATTTAAATACAGTTAATACTCAAATATAATCATTTGATAATCATATTTCATTTTCAGATTATTCCTTTATATATATATATATATATATATATATATATATATATATATATATATATATAAATATATATATATATATATATATATATTTATACATATATATATATATATAAATATATATATACTGGGTGTCCCATTTTAATCCGCCACCTGCAATAACTTTAAAATAGTGCATCGGACAAAAAAATGTTTCGGATAAAAAGTAAATGGTTTCGAGGGGAACATCTGATGCAAAGACTCTTGCCCCCTCCGGACCCCCTGGGGGGCGGAAAAGGGGGGCAACTTTGAAATCTTAAATGGAACACCCTATTTTTTATTGTAGATTCTGATAGGCCATTAAAAAGTATGTAAATTTTATTTTAAAACTTTTTGTTTATCTTTGATAGATGGCGCTGCAAACAGCATTTTTTTTCTCAGTTTATCAGTTTTCAATTTGAAAAAAAAGGTGTAACTAAGTACGATATTCAAGATTTTTTCAGTTCTTTGGGAAGAGGGGGGGCAAGGGTCACTGCATCAAATATCTTCCTCGAAACCATTAACTTTAAGTTAATGGTTTCGAGGGGTATAACTTTAAGTTAATGGCTTCGAGGGGATATCTGATTCAGTGACCCTTGCTCCCCCCCCCCCTCTTCCCAAAGAACTGAAAAAATCTTGAATATCGTACTTAGTTACACTTTTTTTTTCAAATTGAAGATTGATAAACTGAGAAAAAAAATGCTGTTTGCAGCGCCATCTATCAAAGATAAACAAAAAGTTTTAAAATAAAATTTACATACTTTTTAATAGCCTATCAGAATCTACAATAAAAAGTAGGGTGTTCCATTTCAGATTTCAAAGTTGCCCCTTTTTCCCGCCCCCCAGGGGGTCCAGAGGGGGCAAGAGTCTCTGCATCAGATGTCCCCCTCGAAACCATTTACTTTTTATCCGAAACATTTTTTTGTCCGATGCACGATTTTAAAGTTATTGCAGGTGGCGGATTAAAATGGGACACCCAGTATATATACAGGGTGTAACAGAATAACTATTCCTAATTTTAACTGGAGTATCCTGGGCTCAGAATATGAAGATTTAATGCAAATCACTGAGATAAAATGTGGCTCCTTACTGAGCTACAGGGTGTTTTATATAAAAATTTAAAAACGATTTTTGCCCAGTACTTTAAAACTATTTGACGTATCCTTATCATACTTGGCAGGAAATGTAAATACCGTACACCATACTAAATTATGTTAAATAAAAGTTTCTGGCTACTGCCAGTGGCGTACAACAGGGGCAAGTGAGAGGTTGATCCTTCCTAAATTCTACGCCACTGGCGGAATTGTCATTTTAGCACAATTTTTCGATTCTCCAATACTTGCTGTGTAAAAAACATACTCTTTCTTTGTAACGATAAAGTCACTGTTTTTCGAGATATTTAAAGTTAAACATAAGCTGCACTTTTGGGATTTTTTCAAAATTTGCTCAAAAAAATCTGAAAAAATTCAGTAAAATACAGAAAAAAATTTGCTACATAATAACTAAGTAACTTTTTTCTCTAACTCATTCTGATTTGGCTGTTAAAATTATTAAAAATAAAAAAAATAAAATGCAAAAAATATTAATTTTCAATAATTTTTCCAGCCAAACCAGAATGAGTTAGAGAAAAAGTTACTTAAATATTATGTAGCTAATTTTTTTCTCTATTTTACTGAATTTTTTCAGATTTTTTTGAGCAAATTTTGAAAAAATCCTAAGGGTGCAGCTTATGTTTAACTTTAAATATCTCGAAAAACAGTGATTTTATCGTTACAAAGGAAGAGTATGTTTTTTACACAGCAAGTATTGGAAAATTGAAAAATTGTGCTAAAATGACAATTCCGCCAGTGGCGTAGAATTTAGGAAGGATCAACCTCTCACTTGCCCCTGTTGTACGCCACTGGTAGTAGCCAGAAACTTTTATTTAACATAATTTAGTATGGTGTACGGTACCTACATTTCCTGCCAAGTATGATAAGGATACGTCAAATAGTTTTAAAGTACTGGGCAAAAATCGTTTTTAAATTTTTATATAAAACACCCTGTAGCTCAGTAAGGAGCCACATTTTATCTCAGTGATTTGCATTAAATCTTCATATTCTGAGCCCAGGATACTCCAGTTAAAATTAGGAATAGTTATTCTGTTACATCCTGTATATACCGGGTGTAAAAATGAAATGTGAACCATAGGGATTTCAATGTTATTTTTTAAATACGGCTGTATCTCTTTCCCTATTGACTTTAGAGCAAATATTTAAATACAAAACTTGTTCAAAATGTGAAAATGCATGGTATAAAGTCAATTTTCTTACATAAATATTAATATTTTACGATATACAGGGTTAACCAGTAAAAAATGAGCTATAACATTGGGAAACGGGAATGGTATCGAAAAATGCGGAATAATGAGTTCTATAATTCGGTGAAAAAATCATTGTTCTACGATACTTCGTTTGGGAGAAAAAAATTATATTATATTATTATTATTCTGAAAAAAATACCAATGGTCCTCCCTTATCAACTTTTCGAAAAATCAGAAAAACGTGAATAAAAAATTAAAGAAAAACAGGAAAAAAAAGTGTCAGGTACAAAGAGTAGAATAAAACAGTAGACAACGAAAGCCAGTATTAAAATATCCAAAATCCTTTTTTTTTTTTTTAAACAAAGCACAAGGGTACCCTTACGAAATTTTTCAAAAATCAGTTTTTAATTTTTTTCTCCTAAACGAAGTATCGTAGAACAATGATTTTTTCACCGAATTATAGAACTCGTTATTCCGCATTTTTCGATACCATTCCCGTTTCCCAATGTTATAGCTCATTTTTTACTGGTTAACCCTGTATATCGTAAAATATTAATATTTATGTAAGAAAATTGACTTTATACCATGCATTTTCACATTTTGAACAAGTTTTGTATTTAAATATTTGCTCTAAAGTCAATAGGGAAAGAGATACAGCCGTATTTAAAAAATAACATTGAAATCCCTATGGTTCACATTTCATTTCTACACCCGGTATATATATATATATATATAAATATATATATATTGTGACAAAAACACTTTTTGTCACGAGTCGAATTTTTATAAAAAATAATTGTGTTTTATAAAGTATTTATTTTTTAGTGAAATGGTAATATTGATTTGAAATGTGAAGTTAGCATTCACGTAAATACGACTGGACTGTGCAATCTCGTTCTCTTGCGTTAGCTCTTGCGTTAGCTACTGTTCTGAGCAAACTCCTACTGGTTTTGTCTTCGTTATATCTGTGATATTTTAAGGTTAAATTACCATGCGGTATTGAAAAGTAATGTATTCAAGATGGGATTGTTTCGTTGGATTTGAATCGATGTAAGTTGACAATTTATTTATTTTGTATTATGTTTGAATTGTTATTCATGAGATTTTTTGATGTTTGGATTATTTTAGTAACGTAAATTTTCGCTCTCATGAATACAATGATGGTCAACTTACATTTGATTTCGTTTTGTATTTTTTTGTAAAGCCAATTTCTTTCTTGAATAATTTTGTAAGTTATTTTGTTTTGAATGATAATTTCTAGAGTTCAATTTATTAGAGTTTGTATCGTTATAGTTTATTTGAAGATTAGTAATTTTGAGAGGATAAATTAACCTTGAAGCAGCACAGATTCCCGTTCCAATCCTCATTTCTTTCTTTTGTAAATACTAGTAGATTTTCCTTCCCGCTTTCCGTTTGTGAAAGTTCTTTAGTGCGTATCATTGTCTGTATTTGTAAATTTCGGGCCCTTGCTAGAGCGCGTTATGATCTTCAGATTTTTGTGCCGTGCTGCGAGCACGGATTTGATAATTTTATTCGCGTATTAAAACGACCGACGTTTTAATGTTTGGACTTTTGTAGAGTTCGGGATTGTTGCAATACGAGTTATTTTGAGGCCCCTGTGCCATTGTTCGTGTTGCAATGATTTTTTGATTTATCGTATCGTATATTTTTTTGCTATTATCACAGCGCTTAAATTTTAGGCTGAAGAAGCTATATCGGCTGTGATGATATTTTGTTTGTAGTATATTTTTGGTGGCCACGTCGTAATTCTCGGTGAAATACCCTATGTTCTCGTGGGCTACTCCTATAAGATCAGAATGCGTTCATTGGCTTCCGGATTTACAAATCACGGGAAAGACATTTTGTCTAGATCGGCTAAAGTACTTTCGTGTTTTGTCTCTCCCATGCACGCGACCCCAATTTGCTCCCTGTTCCTTGTTCCTTCTTTCCGATCATTATTCGTAATCATTTTCTTGTGTCGTATTTTATTTTGTCGTATACTGTAAGTAGCAAATTTTTGATTGTTTGTACTATTTTGATATCGAAGATATTTTTTTGAGCAAGTAACTTTAACTTATTTAGCTAGAAAATATTGTTGAGTCATTTTATTGTAGTATTGTTGAATTTTCTTTGAGTTACGTATTTTTGTTTCTAGTTGAATATTTTAATTTGGCTTGTATCACTTTTTGAACTATGCTATTTTCACTTAGCTTTTGTATCTTGCGATTATACTGTTGTTATCTATTTTGTTTGCTAAGTGAACTAGGCAATTATCGCTTAAATTTTGTATTATGAGATTATTCTGCTGTAACCATTTTGTTTGCTAATTGAATTTTGTTATCGCTTAAATTTTGTATTCTGATATCTATTTTGATCGCTGAATTTATTAACGTTGCTTGAGTTGATTTATGATTTGTGTAATTTAAATTGTAAATTGTAAATTATTCTGATTTTGCATTAATATGTTATATTGATGATATTGTATGAAAATATTGCTTATCGTTGAATTTCGATTGTATCGACCTTTATTTCAAGTTCGATTGTTTGATTTTATCATGTTTATTATTCTGGATAAATCTGCTGTGCCCCCTCATGTTTAGATGAACAGGCTGTCGTTTTCAACGGTGTCCGAGCGAGATTCAGATGTATAGCGGCACCAGTTAATCGTGGAAACCGAATTTGGATCAACAAATGAAAGATATCGACCATACTCTAAATCGAGCATTAATTATGGATTGGATGATGATTTTATATGACGTACCGAAGCCCGCTGGGCGTATTCCGATTTCGAGGGCGATCATTTTCATGATGTCTCCTTCCATGATCACGCCGCTTTGTTGCGCTGTGCATTCTGACATCTCCTCGGCGCTGACGAAAACGCAGAAGAAGATCTTCTTTAGCTAGACCACCCGCTAACCAGCAGACATCAAATCATTCGTATATTATGCTGTACTAAATATCATACAATATAACTACATGGTATTACAAAATTGTAAGTAATTTTTTATTTAATTATTTATCGCATTTCCGAAACAAATTCTCGAAAAATGAAATAAATCCCTATCCCGTTAAGTTCCTTTTTGAGATTTGTCAAAGCTTCTCAATTTTGCGTCAACATTCCGCTTTGACTGGCGCCCACCTAATTTACCAACATCACAAAATAAAGTTCCTACCAACCCCACCTACGACCTAGCTCTCCTCCAAACAACTGACGCCGTGCCCATTATGGGTGACAGGTAGGATAAAAATGAGATGAATAAAATATTTCAAAATTTGAACACTTTGATAAAATTTAAAATTTAACATCTAATATTTTGCTTCATCTAAATGTCACACATAATTTTGGCGCCCAACGTGGGGCCTTGATTGATTTGTATCCGCACATAATAAGTGGCGCATCCAACGGGTGGGGCCTTTGTTTATATTGTGATTTGCTTTGCACAAAAATTTTTTGTCTTCGAATAAATCCATTCCTTCCTTTCAATTTTCCGAGAATTTGAGTTCTGAAATTTAGGTAGTTCTGATTATTTTTTGTAATTGCTACTTACATTTCATGTTTAGTTAGTATGAGTATTTATGATTTGTATTATGTTATATTTGCTACTTACTCATTTGATTTATTTTGTTGATCTATATTATTTTGTATGTGATTGAGTAATGATTTATATTTTGTTTAGTATACTGAGTGAGACGAGTTTCACAGTTTTTTGATTGATTAGTTTTTCTTTGATTTGAGTATTTTATTGAGTCACGAATATTTCTTTGTTGGAAAGTTAAAATTTTTTTTGTAAATGAGAAAAAAAAAATTTTTTTTTTGGTGGAAGGGTTGTGTGACAAAAACACTTTTTGTCACGAGTCGAATTTTTATAAAAAATAATTGTGTTTTATAAAGTATTTATTTTTTAGTGAAATGGTAATATTGATTTGAAATGTGAAGTTAGCATTCACGTAAATACGACTGGACTGTGCAATCTCGTTCTCTTGCGTTAGCTCTTGCGTTAGCTACTGTTCTGAGCAAACTCCTACTGGTTTTGTCTTCGTTATATCTGTGATATTTTAAGGTTAAATTACCATGCGGTATTGAAAAGTAATGTATTCAAGATGGGATTGTTTCGTTGGATTTGAATCGATGTAAGTTGACAATTTATTTATTTTGTATTATGTTTGAATTGTTATTCATGAGATTTTTTGATGTTTGGATTATTTTAGTAACGTAAATTTTCGCTCTCATGAATACAATGATGGTCAACTTACATTTGATTTCGTTTTGTATTTTTTTGTAAAGCCAATTTCTTTCTTGAATAATTTTGTAAGTTATTTTGTTTTGAATGATAATTTCTAGAGTTCAATTTATTAGAGTTTGTATCGTTATAGTTTATTTGAAGATTAGTAATTTTGAGAGGATAAATTAACCTTGAAGCAGCACAGATTCCCGTTCCAATCCTCATTTCTTTCTTTTGTAAATACTAGTAGATTTTCCTTCCCGCTTTCCGTTTGTGAAAGTTCTTTAGTGCGTATCATTGTCTGTATTTGTAAATTTCGGGCCCTTGCTAGAGCGCGTTATGATCTTCAGATTTTTGTGCCGTGCTGCGAGCACGGATTTGATAATTTTATTCGCGTATTAAAACGACCGACGTTTTAATGTTTGGACTTTTGTAGAGTTCGGGATTGTTGCAATACGAGTTATTTTGAGGCCCCTGTGCCATTGTTCGTGTTGCAATGATTTTTTGATTTATCGTATCGTATATTTTTTTGCTATTATCACAGCGCTTAAATTTTAGGCTGAAGAAGCTATATCGGCTGTGATGATATTTTGTTTGTAGTATATTTTTGGTGGCCACGTCGTAATTCTCGGTGAAATACCCTATGTTCTCGTGGGCTACTCCTATAAGATCAGAATGCGTTCATTGGCTTCCGGATTTACAAATCACGGGAAAGACATTTTGTCTAGATCGGCTAAAGTACTTTCGTGTTTTGTCTCTCCCATGCACGCGACCCCAATTTGCTCCCTGTTCCTTGTTCCTTCTTTCCGATCATTATTCGTAATCATTTTCTTGTGTCGTATTTTATTTTGTCGTATACTGTAAGTAGCAAATTTTTGATTGTTTGTACTATTTTGATATCGAAGATATTTTTTTGAGCAAGTAACTTTAACTTATTTAGCTAGAAAATATTGTTGAGTCATTTTATTGTAGTATTGTTGAATTTTCTTTGAGTTACGTATTTTTGTTTCTAGTTGAATATTTTAATTTGGCTTGTATCACTTTTTGAACTATGCTATTTTCACTTAGCTTTTGTATCTTGCGATTATACTGTTGTTATCTATTTTGTTTGCTAAGTGAACTAGGCAATTATCGCTTAAATTTTGTATTATGAGATTATTCTGCTGTAACCATTTTGTTTGCTAATTGAATTTTGTTATCGCTTAAATTTTGTATTCTGATATCTATTTTGATCGCTGAATTTATTAACGTTGCTTGAGTTGATTTATGATTTGTGTAATTTAAATTGTAAATTGTAAATTATTCTGATTTTGCATTAATATGTTATATTGATGATATTGTATGAAAATATTGCTTATCGTTGAATTTCGATTGTATCGACCTTTATTTCAAGTTCGATTGTTTGATTTTATCATGTTTATTATTCTGGATAAATCTGCTGTGCCCCCTCATGTTTAGATGAACAGGCTGTCGTTTTCAACGGTGTCCGAGCGAGATTCAGATGTATAGCGGCACCAGTTAATCGTGGAAACCGAATTTGGATCAACAAATGAAAGATATCGACCATACTCTAAATCGAGCATTAATTATGGATTGGATGATGATTTTATATGACGTACCGAAGCCCGCTGGGCGTATTCCGATTTCGAGGGCGATCATTTTCATGATGTCTCCTTCCATGATCACGCCGCTTTGTTGCGCTGTGCATTCTGACATCTCCTCGGCGCTGACGAAAACGCAGAAGAAGATCTTCTTTAGCTAGACCACCCGCTAACCAGCAGACATCAAATCATTCGTATATTATGCTGTACTAAATATCATACAATATAACTACATGGTATTACAAAATTGTAAGTAATTTTTTATTTAATTATTTATCGCATTTCCGAAACAAATTCTCGAAAAATGAAATAAATCCCTATCCCGTTAAGTTCCTTTTTGAGATTTGTCAAAGCTTCTCAATTTTGCGTCAACATTCCGCTTTGACTGGCGCCCACCTAATTTACCAACATCACAAAATAAAGTTCCTACCAACCCCACCTACGACCTAGCTCTCCTCCAAACAACTGACGCCGTGCCCATTATGGGTGACAGGTAGGATAAAAATGAGATGAATAAAATATTTCAAAATTTGAACACTTTGATAAAATTTAAAATTTAACATCTAATATTTTGCTTCATCTAAATGTCACAATATATATATATATATATATTTATACATATATATATATATATAAATATATATATATATATATATATATATATATATATATATATATATATATATATATTTATACATATATATATATATATATATATATATATATATATATAAATATATATATATATATATATATATATATATATATATATAAGTATATATATATATATATATATATATATATATATATATATATATATATATATTTATACATATATATATATATATATATATATATATATAAATATATATATATATATATATATATATATATATATATATATATATATATATAAGTATATATATATATATATATATATATATATATATATATAAGTATATATATATATAAATATATATATATATATATATATATATATATATATATATATATATATATATATTTGAATATGGATAAAGAGCGAGATCTTAGTACATATAGGAATGTAGTAACATAACTTTTGCATTCTAAGCATATTTTTCCTTTGTGCTATTATTGTTGTTTGAGTTTATGGTTACTCCCAGATATCCGAATTGATTTGCAATATATTAATTACAGAAATTTCAAAATAGCAAAGATGAAAATAAATTTTCAGTTATTCTTTATAAAAAGTGCTGCATGTTCTAAAATCTAAAATACAATAATCAGATATCAAATTTGTTCAGTCGTATACGAGGTTTGTCAGAAAATATTAATTTTGTCCAACAGTAAAGTAAATTTATTTATGAAAATATCGGAAACTTTTATCTGTTCTCTTTATTCGTTAAAAATTTGATAACCTTTACGTCTCTTAACCTCTATGTTGCATTATTTTGATGATGCATTAAAGTAAATGATACATAACAAAATAATTTATTTTACAATAATTATCAACTACATAAATACACTGCTAATAATGTTTATTGCGTAACAAGCGTGTAATAGTTTATCATCAATTCACTATTGCTTCAACGTATCCGCCTTCTCTTACAATACAGGTTTCCGTTCTAGAAGAAAATTCCCTCAATACATTTCTAATTATATTCAGAGTTACACCCTGAATTGTTTCCGTAATAATTGTTTCCAAATGTTCTACGTTTGTGAATGGCTTGTTTTGATATACGTTTTCTTTTAAGTAACCCCATAAGGAAAAATCTATGGGGTTAAATCTGGCGACCTAGCTGGCCAAAAAATATCGGAATATCTATGAATTAACCTTCCATTAAAGATATTTTCAAGGTATTGCCTTACTTACATCGTACTCTGACATGTTGCGCCGTCCTGCTGGTACCATAACTGTTGCCGTTCATGTCTTGGAAGATCACGAGGAAAATCATGCAACTGATTTTGTAAAAAATTTAGAAATCTTTGACTAGTCATAGATTGTCGAAAAAAAAGTGCCAATTATTCTATCCTTGTAAACGCCGCACCAAACGTTAGTTTTAAAATAATATTGATCGCGAGTTTTAATCGTAAAATGAGGATTGGAGTCAGTCTACTATCGACAATTTTGCGAAGACACTGTTCCATTAGACGTAAATGTAGCTTCATCAGAAAAAAATATTTTCCTAGTCAAAACAGGATCGTCTTCTAGCTTTCCTTGAATAGGAAAACAAAATTCTAGTCGTCTGTCGTAGTCCCCAGGTTTTAAAGTATGGATATACTGTGGTTTATATGGATGTAACTTGTTCTCTTTAAAAAAATTTGATATTGTATCTTTAAACATTTTATCTGGAAGCAAAGATGCCTTTTTTCGCAGAGACAATTTAGATTTTTCCACTGCAGATAACATTACATTTAACTTCATCTCCTCACTTGCAACAGGTTTTCGACGTTTGTTTGTGAATTTATTATTAACATCACATGATTTGAATTTTTCCATAATTCTCATTACGGATGTATGGTGTATATTTTTCTCTGGATGTATGTTGTTAAATATTTCAGCTGCTTCACGATAAGTTTTATAATTATCACTAACGACTAACACAATTTCTACTTTTTCTTCCACACTAAATATCTCCGGCATTTCACGTAACTACAGTTACATTGCATTGTTATTGTAGATAAGAAAAGAAAAAAGATTTTTTTCCATGTAATTGGATGTAATTTCCATATTTGAACGTAGTTTTTAGTTCTGATCAACTTCTTAATAACAATTTTCGGTATTGTCAAAATTAAAGGTAATTTACTCTTGAGCCAAATTCATATTTTTTGAGAAACCGCGTATACGACTGAATTTTTTTATATCTGATGGTTGCATTGTAGGTTTAAGACCATGCAGAACTTTTTATAAAAAATAACTTTTTTTCGTAAAATTAATAATAAAAGAATTTTCCATATTATGCGAACTTAAGCAGACACATACATAAAAACAAAAACTTGAAGAAAGAATATTAAATTTATTATCATTTTTTTACAATATTTTAATACATTTTTGACTAATATTTTATTTTTGTCATAATTATTTTTTTTATATAATAAACGTATAAAAATTTTAGTGTATATATATATATATATATATATATATATATATATATATCACAGATAGAGTAATATATACGTAAATGATCTATTGATAACATTATGTAGTTTATAATACTGTATATGTTGTGTGAATAGCTTCGAAGGACCTGATTATAACGCTTGAAGTCTTTGTTGAATGATTTATATTTTTCTTTGCAAACTTTACAATGTTCTTATCGTGTACTTAACCTGACTGAACTACGATACATTCCACATAATAACAAAAAAAACATTTATACTATACAATAAAATGGTGTACATAAAATTTACAATATTCATTCATTCATTCATTAAATTCGTGCTCGTCTTTCTTCGGAACATCCCGGCCCCCTTGACTTGTCAACACAGATTGTCAACAATTGGTAAGATGGCGATCTTCGTAAGCGGACGTTTGTAGGTTCCAGTAGCTGTAGTAATAGTCACCACTCGTACTCTTCCATCGCTTCCTGGATGAGTTTCCTTAATTCTTCTTAGTACCCAATGCAGAGGCGGTTGATTATCTTCTTTTAATAGAACAATCATGTTGCTACGAATGTTTTCTTGTGATAGTTGCCATTTAGAACGTTGCTGGAGAGTGTTGAGATAATCATGCGACCAGCGTTTCCAAAATAATTGCGTGTGTTTTTGCATTGATTGCCAGGTAGATAGTCTATTTGCTGGATAATTTGTCAAATTTGGTTCAGGCATTGCAGTCAAAGGACCACCAATGAGGAAGTGTGAAGGGGTTAACGGTGCAAAGTCTGAAGGATCGTCAGAGAGTGTGTATAAGGGTCGCGAATTGAGACAGGCTTCAATTTGCGTAAGTATTGTGTAGAATTCTTCGAACGTATAACTAGTTTCCCCGATGATTCTTTTTATGTTGTACTTTGCTGATTTTATGCCAGCCACCCAGATTCCTCCAAAATGTGGACTATTTGGTGGAATAAAATTCCATGTATTATTTAAGGATGCTGCTTCCGTAATAATTTTATCTCTTGTTACTTCAGTTTGAAATAATTGATATAATTCATGCATTTTACTGTTTGCCCCTTTAAAGTTAGTGGCGTTATCACTGTGTATTGTTTGACACATTCCATTCTTTCTTTATTTATGCACTAATTTCGCCCATTGTTTTTTATTTTTTACTAATTTTCTTGCCTCCATTATGGTTATTCCTCTTTTTTTTATCGTTTTTTCTATGATGTTGTCCCATTCTTCTCTAGGTCTTCCTCTGTCTCTGTCTCTGGAAATGAATCTTTTGAAACCAATGATAAATGCTTCTGTACTAAGGCTAGAAACAAGTTCTATATGTACAGTTTTAGTTGACATGCATATAAAAAGCGCGATATAAGCTTTTGACTTTGGAGACTTCCTTCTATTGCTTACTTTTACAAAAAAAAGGTCTTCTATAATCAACACCAGTATGAAAAAAAGGTCTACAACGGTCTGTACGATAGTTCGGTAAATTACCCATGAGTTGCTTTGGATGCTTCTGCTTTAAATCTATAACATTTAATGCATTTATGAATAAGTTTGCGAAGTGTATTTCGCCCTTGAATTGGCCAATACTTTTCTCGTAAACTACCAAGTACTGCTTGGACTCCCGCATGTAATAATCTTCTATGATTATTTTCCATAATCAAAATTGTTAGTTTGTGGTTATTAGGTAAAATTAGCTGATGTTTTTGCTGAAAGGATATGTTACTATTTTGTAATCTACCACCAACTCTTAGAATATGGTTTTCATCTAAAAATGGTGTAAGACTTCTCAGTGAGCCTTTGCTAATAATTTTGTCTCCCTTTAATAAATCAATTTCTTCAGAAAAATGTGCCGCTTGCGCTTCTTTTCTTAAAAAGTTTAATGCTGAATGTAGCTCTTCTGCTGTGAGTGCTCCCGTTTTACGAATAGTAGGATTTCGCATGTTATGAATAAATCTCAAAATAAAAGCTGTGACTCGTTGAAGTCTTAAAAGTGTAGAATATCTTTCAAATAGTGAAAAGGATGTGTTGTGAACAACAATAGTGTTAGCAACTGTTTTTTGTTCTATTTCCTCATCTTTGATTACTATCTTAAGTGATTGAGACCATTTGTCTTCTTTATTTTGTAACCAATATGGTCCATGCCACCACAAGTCTGAATATTGAATAACTTCTGGCATCATTCCTCGTGATACGAAATCAGCTGGGTTTTGATCCGCTGAGACATGTCCCCATTCAGTGTTAACTGTGATTTCTTGAATTTCTGCGATTCGATTTCCGATGAATTGTTTGTATTTTTTCGGATCTGATGAAATCCAGTGCAATGCTATCATTGAATCTGACCACAAATAAATCTTAGATATAGGTATGTTGAAACTTGTGCGAACTTTGTTTAATAATCTCGACAATAAAAGAGCTGAACATAATTCTAATCTTGGTATCGTGATAGGTTTAATTGGTGCGATGCGTGATTTTGCAGCTACTAAATGAATTGAAGCTTCATTGAACTGATTGTACGTTTTCAAATAAATGCAAGCACCATACGCGATTTGAGATGCGTCGCAAAATCCATGAAGTTCATACTTTACATTTTTTCTATTTATGTTTATGATTACTGTAAACATTTTCAATGTGCTTAATTCTTCACGAAATAATGCCCATTCGGATGCTAGATCAGATGTTAATATTTCGTCCCAAGAAACCTTTTCCTTCCAAAGACGTTGCATGAATATTTTAGCCTTGACTATGATCGGTGCCAGTAATCCAAGAGGATCGAAAATACTGGAAATATCTGAAAGTATAGTTCTTTTTGTAATAATTCTTGCAATAGGTTGCATCGTGATTAAAAATTTAAATTTGTCTTCCGCGGGTAACCATAATAATCCTAAAATTTTTACTGTTGATTCTCCCACAGTTAATGGTAAATTTGTTTCTCGACGTGTTACTTCTACATTTTCTAATATTTCCCTGTTATTCGAACACCATTTGTGTAATGTAAGTCCTCCTTTATTTAGAAGTTCTATCAATTGTTGTTGCAATATTAGAGCTGTTTCAATATCTTCGGCTCCTGTCATAATATCATCTATGTATGTTTCGTGCATTAATGCGTTTCTTGCTAATGGATATGCGTCTCCTTCGTCTTCTGCTAGTTGTAATAAGCATCTTGTGGCTAAATATGGTGCACTTGCTGTGCCGTAAGTGACTGTTTTTAAACGAAATGGTGTTGTGTTTTCGTCTTTCGTATTTTTCCATAAAATAAGTTGTAAATTAGTTTGATCTTCATCTATTAGAATTTGTTGATACATTTTCTCAATATCGGTTGTGAATGCTACTTGATGTAATCGAAATTTGAAAATTATTGACATTAAATCATTTTGTACCGTAGGACCTACCTTCATTATATCATTCAAGGAAATACCACTTGTATTTTTAATGGATGCATCAAATACCACTCTTATTTTTGAATCTTTCATGACGGCATGATGTGGAATATAATAAACTAGCTTATTTTGTTCTATGTTGTTAACTTTTTCCATATGATTGAGTTGTTGATATTCTTCTAAAAAGCGCTCATATTTTGTTCTTAATGCTATATCATTATTTAACTTGTGATTTAAATAATTGAACCTGTTTAATGCTTCATTGTAAGAATTTCCTAACTGCTGATGACTGTTATACTTCAAAGGTAACTGTACGTCATATCGACCTTATGTTGTTCTTTGAGTTGTACGTTGAAAATGTTCTTCGCATTCTTTTTCTTCTTTTGTAAATTGCTTCTGGTTTGACACTTCTTCTAGTTGCCAAAACTTCATTAGGTTGTCTTCAATTGACTATAATTGATTACTTACAAAATAACTATGTGTTGTAATTATTCTGGAGTGTTCTTGATTTGAAAATTTTCCACTTAAAATCCACCCAAATATAGTATTCTGCATGACTGGACAATTTGTACCTAATTTAATTTGACCTTGCTTGAGAATATTAAAATACACTTCTGCTCCAATTAGCATATCAATATCATTAGGTTCGTTAAATGTTGGGTCCGATAATTGCAAATTTTCTGGAATCTTCCATTCACTGATCTTTACAAAATTGTTAGGTAACTTACATGTAATTTTGTCTAAAACAAGAAAATCGAGTTCAAATGAACATTCGCTTGTTGCAGATGAAATAAACAGCTTTATCAATTAGTTGACATATTTATGAGAATTACCTATACCAGTAATTTGCATTTGTTGTGATTCGGGTTTCAGATTTAATCGTTTGATTAAGCTTTCACTTACAAAATTGTATTGTGAAGCACTGTCTAGCAGAACTCTCAATTTTTGAACTTGCCTTGATTATCTTTCACTTGTACGATAGCTGTTGATAACAAAATTTGTTTTGGCTCAGATGAGTTACACATGTTGACCACTTTGGGTTGTTCTTCGACTACAGATTCTTTATTTGAAATTCGTTCTTCATGAACAAAGGTACTATAATTGTTTCCACATCTTTTGCAAGATGAAGACTTGCATTGACTAACTACATGTCCTGGATTTAAACAATTGAAACATAACTTTGCTGCTCTGACTGTTTGAAGTCGTTCGTTTACTTCTTGTTTATGAAATTTCTTACACGCAAAAAGTTTATGATTGTCTTCACATAAGTAACATTTATTACTTGACTTGTTTGTTGTTGACGAAATATGACTGGCTGTCTTGAATTTTACTTTGTTGCTTGTATCTTGTGTTGTTATAGCTTCTAAAGACATGCATCTTGATTCCAAATAATCAAAGAATTGTGTTAGCGTGGGTAAGTTTTATTTTGGTTTCTGCAACTCCCAATCTCGTCGTGTTGTATAATCTAATTTCTGTGATAACAGATGTATTAAAACCACATCCCAGTAGTTCACAGGAAGATTTAATGCCTTTAACGATTCAATTTGTTGTTTGGCATCGGTAACCAACTGTCTTAGAGCTACGGAAGAATGTTTGTTAATTGGTGGTAACATAAACAAGTTATTTAAATGCGCGTTAATTATTTGATAATTTTGATTATATCTACCAACCAACAAACTGAAAGCAACATTATAATTTTCACTGGTTGACGGAATAGATTCTATGATTTTTAACGCTTCACCTATTAATGAAGATTTTAAATAAAATAGTTTTTCTATATCAGTTATAGAATTGTTCTCATGAATCACTGCTTTAAACATATCGAAAAAGCTTCTCCAATTTTCGTACTCACCATTAAATAACGGTATATTTAACTTTGGCAAATTTACCTTTGTTTCAATCATTGAATGATGTGTAGCGCTTGAAGTTGACTCAGTTGAATTACGTACCGATTGAATTCTATTTGAGAGGTGTGGATTCAAAATTTTTTCAATTATGCTCATGATTTCATAATATTTGTTTTCAAATTCTTGTACATCTTTATCATGCTGTTGAGGGTTGATTGTACCTAATTGGTTGTGAATCTCGAAATAATTTGTCCACAGCTTTTCTAACCTTTCTTTTCTCACGCATACCTGCTCAATCGCTTCTGTTTCTACTTTAAATTCTTTAATAAATTTGTATATGCGACTCAAGGATGTTTTTATGGATTTTCGGGATTGGATTAATTTTTCTTTAGTAAAATTATTCATATTTGGATAAAGGAATGCAATACTCAGAACTAATTTGACTTACCAGAAAGATTTTGTTGTGTGTTTTGCTTATTTGGTGCACGTGCTTAACCCTACTTTTTGCTGCGCTCGTTTTTGTACGTTTGTTTTGCTTATGTCACTGGTAATCTGGCTCGATGTCGACCAAAATGTTGTGTGAATAGCTTCGAAGGACCTGATTAAAACGCTTGAAGTCTTTATTGAATGATTTATATTTTTCTTTGCAAACTCTACAATGTTCTTATCGTGTACTTAACCTGACTGAACTATACTATATACTATACTATACAATAAAATGGTGTACATGAAATTTACAATATTCATTCATCCATTCATTAAATTCGTGCTCGTCTTTCTTCGGAACAGTATATATAATCAAATTTTAAATTACCTCTACTTAACCCTTTGCGGCCAGATTTAATTTTATTCAATAGATTTGTCGGTAATTTTAGTTTTCCGTTTGAAATAAAGAAAACAAAAAAAATTATTACTCATGGTTTTGTGGGTATGAGATGCGATGATGATGTTTGTAGATATGAGGGTGTTCGTATCTCAACCAATTTTTATTTTGAATCAGAGTCTGAGTTTATAATGGTTTTATTTCCAGTTTTATTTACATACATAAATACACAACAATGTTACAATGTAATAACAACATATAGTCAAAAACTTATTCTACTATCGTACATGCGCGCACACGGATTTGGGATCGCGACACAATAACACTTAACCGTACCTGTCGGCATGCGCTAATCGCACTAGTGTAAGCCGCGGGTCAAGGGGGTGTACCCGGGAACGGTTCACTGTGTTGGTACGCAGGGGGCGGAACGTCTATGCGTACTACATGGAACGCTGGCGTAGGTGGGGTGTGGTGTCCGAGCCTGCGGGGGATCGGTTTACGGGGCGACGTCGAAAGTCGCTTCCTTGGTGAGGCCGAGCGTGGCTTCTTCTTGGGAGGCGTCGGTGGTAGTGGAGTTACTGGTGCCGGGGCCTTGAAATCCTCGAGGGCCGCTGTCGCTTGTTGGTTGAGGCGACGCTCCGTGCGTCGTTGCCTGGTAGTGGACATGGGCCGTCTGTCGCGCTTTGCACACCCTGTGGGTTCGTACTGCCCGGTCGGCAGGCCTGATATACCGGGTACTGATCCAGTTATGCAGTGGGTGAGGTTGTCCACTTGTGCAGTGGGGGTTGCTTGTCCACTTATGTAGAGGGTTTGCTGGAGTCCATTTATGCAGTGGGGTTGCTTGTCCACTTATGCAGTGGGGTTGCTTGAGAGTGGAAGTCGAACTCTGCTGATTGCTGTTCGGACAACCCTTCTTATAGTCGTCCAGATGCCCTTAGTGCGCGTGGGGGTGAGCAGTAGTGGGAGTGAGGACCGCATAGTGTTTCCAAATGCCGAAAAGGTGGTCATAATATGAAGATGTTAATGGATTTGATTGAAAATTTGTATATAGGCTGTTTTAAGAAAAGTAATGACAAATCTTAATTAAAAAATTACAAAAACAAAATGGCGGATCTAATATGGCGGACAAAACGTTCAAAATTGACATATTTTCGTGAAAAGTTGTATTTTGGCTATTTTGAGAACACTAATGTAAAATATTGATTAAAAATTAATAAAAAACAAAATGGCGGATTCAACTTGGCGGACAAAATGTTCAAAATTGTCATATTTTCGTGAAAATTGGTATATTTGTTTTTTTAGCACATTGATGTAAAATATTAATTAAAATTTAATACAAAAACAAAATGGCGGATCTAATATGGCGGACAAAATTTTTATAGTGGTCAGAATTTTATTAAATTTTATTTAAAGGGGCCTATTATGGAGGTTTCGAAATAAGTATACTGTGTTTTGTCAAAATGATCTTATAATAATCTTAAAAATTAATCTTAAAAAACTAACCTTATAAACTAATCTTACAAAGTAATCTTACAAACTAATCATAAAAACTAATTCTATAAACTAATATGTACATAAATATTTACAAAATTTACATTAATACTCATCATCTGAAGTATGCGTATGTAGTGATTCGTCATCACTACTTTGGCTCTAGTAATCCGGTGATTTTAGCTCACCAACAGCTTCCGATTCTAATGCCTTTAGCTGCTTTATCGGCAGTTTCCTTAAACTGGATATCAGAGGATCTGACGAAACCAGAAGCCTCTGAAACACATCCTCCATGTTTTTAATGCGGCTAGTTTTTCGCGCGAAATCCTGCCGATATTTTTTTATAAATTTATTGCTAGATTCTTGAGCTTCTTCAGACATTTGTCCAATTGGTAAAATTGAAGACTCAAGAATTTTGCCACTGTGGAGCAATATCTTATGGACTGTAGTAGGCATGCAATACCAGAGATACAGTTGTACGTAACATCGAGCTGTCTGTATACAATATTCTTCGTACTTAGAAATATTGACATCAAAGTCGCAAGAAAGGACTTACATGAAATCGCTTAATCAATGACAGGTCTAGCCCTTCAGAATTTTCAAAATTTTGGCATGTCTACCAAGAGCCCCAACTGTTGGCGGAATCCTATTTGAATATTTTTTTTGCGAAGGTCGACCTTTGCCTTATCTTTCCCGCGGTTTTGCCATTTTTTATATCCAATTTGTATGAAATGTTCAAAAGGCACTCAAAAAAACGAATTTAGGCATGCCAACTAGAAATGCCAAATTGTAAATGCTGTTCTTTTATAGGTTTTTTTTAACATGCCATCGATATCGTTAAATTGTTTAGACGTGCAGTTGCAAAGGTAACATCTCTGACTTGAAGATGTGGAAGTCAATGAATTACAAACTTTTCCGTCAATCATACTGAGCAATAATTTGTAAGAAACATTCACTTCTTTTCCACTAACAATTGCTTGGAAAGGTGTTAAATTTCGCTCTTGGTTCTCAATGTCATTGACAATGAGTTTTGTAAACTCATTCGATTTTCAATGGCCGACAAAATCGAGGTGCTGAAGGACGCGGATTTTTCCAAATAACGATTTATTTTGTGTCGACTTCTCGACACACAACAGCTGAAGCGGCACGATAGAAACGTAAAATATATTCGCGTCGGTTTTAGAGCCTTGATCATCGTCATTTTTGCTTAAACGTGCTCTGTCCGGAAGTTTCGTCACATCCCCACTTACAAATCAAATCCACATCGTAAACGTCATCGACAAGGCTGCAGATGACATCTGTTTGTACCAACAAATTTTTTTGGACCGTGTGATCAAGCAGTGCTTGAAGTTTCACTTCAGCACAACTCTCCGTAATTCGCATATCTACAGGAGCGGGATAGCATTTTTTTTTTAGCGTCCAAAACGTATTTGTATGACGGATACAATTTACAATTATGGCTGATACTCGTTGCTCAAATGTTGTTGTACATGTTCTTGGAGAGTTTGCTGTCGATAAGGAGCGATAAAGCTTCATTCCTGGACAATTGTTTTTCTTGAACCGCTTTCAGAGAATTTCTGTACCTCGTTGCTGTACTTGGACTGCCTTCAGCAATCTCCTTCACCACCTTTGCTGCATCCACGTTCCCAGAATTGCGAAAACTCATTTGCAAAGCGTAGACTAGCTCGTCGATTTCGTATTGGTCTCGCATGAATTTCGTTCTCCTCCTTTTCGACCTCTCATTGCAAGCTGCAAAACTTCCATATGGACGCCCTGCAACCCGTCCAGTACTTTTTTCGGGTGCTCTCGTAGAAGCTGATGCGGGTGCACTCGTAGAAGCTGTTTCGGGTGTCACTGTAAATATCAAATTACCAATTTTATCAAGCCCATTATTGATATTTAAATAATATATACATTTGTATGTTATTAACACGCCTTACCTTGCAGCGTATTTGTAGTGTTTTCGTGTAGTTCGACATCTATTTTCAGCCATACTTTATTCGTGATCAAAAACCTCTTATATATCCTCCTAATTTGTTCAAACTTTGCGCGAAGTTTATGAAAAACCTTCCGCAAGGCCGTTTTCGAATCAGCAGACAAACTAATTGGTCTTCCAGTTATGGCTGTCAAATGCTCTTCAACTAATTGAATTAATACGTTGTTCTCGCTCGAAAGAGAACCTTTGATGATGTCAAAAAGTGTTTGTTTTTTAACAATAGTAGGTATGTAATAATTGCAATGTTTCAGAACTGTTATTAGTATTATGTATTATCATTATTTATTAATAATTTATTCATTACTCATCATTGCAATAAAATCGTTATTATTATTATTATTATCTTTATTATTAGCCCTGGGAATACCCGTAATGGGCTCTAAAACCATTAAGTAAAATATTATCTGATAAAAGTTCATAATATTTATCAAATAATATTCATAATAATAATTTGCATCAACTTTATTTATCATGGTAAAAATTTGAAATTTGAAATTTAAACGTTTTTAAATTTTTTGATTTTTTTTATATATATATATATATAGGCAATTTATTTTAATACAGTAATCCCTTAAAAAACTATTAATTAAAATACTACAAATTTTTAAAGGCTTATTTATTCAAATATTTGAGGAACTAATTTGAGAGGAAATTTCAATATGCAGTCATATTCTTCTGTAACCAACGTACATGAATATGTGACTATGTGTCACATGAACAAATTTTTTTATATGTAGCACTGAATTTTATATTTTTAAATACTCGATGTTACTGTAAAGTGTAAATGCATCTACATCTAAAAAAAAAAGCACGATATAATTGCTACAACAGTTGTTGTTGACGTTTAAGTTATTCTGAAAATAAGCACGTACATTTATGTTTATTTCACTATTTAAACTGTTTACCAGTTTTTTGTTTAAAATGCGGCTCAATGATTTTAATATTAAAATATTTAGATATTACAAGCGGCAAGCTCAAGTAAACTTCCGATCAGAATTAATTTCGTTTTCTGAATAGCATTGAGTACAGATCCGTTTTTAACCATAGCCCTCGCTGTCTTCTTCTTCTTCAGGATTAACTTGATACAAACAGCCGGGAAAAATGTGTACGGGTTTGTTACACCGGTCACATCGGTGCGCGTCTCCGGGAGAGTTTCTCGTCGTACAAGCAATACACTTTACCTGTGGATTTTCTGTTGTAGATGAAATAGGATTTCGTACAATGTCGTCCGTATTTATATCAATGTTCATTGTATTGTTGGCTAATGGCGCAAAAACAAGCAACGAGTCATCGGCCTTAGACATATTCTCTATAATAACCTCATGAGAAACTGTACGTTCATCGGCATTTGTAGAAGGAACTTTAACTTCAGTAATGTCGCCGTCTTCTCTTGAATCTTTATCCGTCTGTGCGCGTTTTAAATTTGCTTGTCCAATGATATGATTTACGTGTCGAACTATGAAATCATCAGCGCATAATTGTTTCATTTTTTTAAAAGCCTCGTTTTTACATCATTAAAATCCGACTCCACGCAGGCGCTGGATGCTGGAACGCGACCATAATTAAACGTGTCAAGTTTTACACATGACCACATCGCCAACAACTTCAAATCATGCAGCAGTTTTTCCGCCAGTTTCTTTGATACAAATGCGTTTGGTTCAATACCTTCGACAGTGTTTATTTTCATCGCAACATTTTCATCGATAGCAGTGGCCCAATCATGATAATGATGCTTGGAAACATTTTGTCTTCCACCTGAAAAGTATTAACTGCTCATTCATTATTTAATATATAATTAATTATCTTTTTAAATTAACGAACTTGAATGAAATAACATAAATTTGTGTGATCATGACTATTTAATTATTCATATTTCCATAGTTTCTATTATTTCGGATTGTTAAGGTACATTTAAAATGTTCACCATATTTTTCTTGACTTTTAGAAAAAATTTTATGTCAAACCAAAACAACCTCTGTAATTACTCTATATAACTACCATTAAGTATATGATGTAAAATTACTCTGTGCGTCATAAAATATTTAACTATAACCCATTGCCTGTAGGACGTTTAAATAGTTTTAAAAATAAAACATTTATGATTTTTTGTTTAACCAATAATAGACCCTTTACTGGTTGATACGTGAATTAAGTTATCGATCGAGAATATTGCGTAAACCATATTCATTTTCTTACCATTTTCATTGTCATCGTCGCCAAACAGTACTGAGTCAAAAAAAACTCTCCGATTGTTCTGAAAAGTACAAACTAATTAATACAAACTAGCAATGTGCAATATTCAATTAACAATATGCAATTTACAAGTATTAATTATTTATCAAGACGTATAGTTTTTTTTTTAATGGTTGGTTGTAAACATTGTAAACATTGATTGTAAATATTCCCATTAATGATACTTTAACAGACGGTGTGTCCGAATTAGTGATCGTTTTATTTGTCAAAATATTAAATTAATTCAAAGTATTATATTAAATTATGAGAGTGAATCTAGCAGCGGGTTCGCAGCAACCGATTCGCGCGCATACCACTGAAAACGTGGTGAGTCGCCGCTCTAACGCTGACAAGCTATTTATTGTATTTATTTATTTATTTATTTAATAATGTTTACTCTACAAGCCAAGGCCCTATTACAGAGTGAAATACAATGTAAAATACAAAAATAAACATGTATACAAGCAAGATAAACAAACACATTGACAAAAGTAAATCACGAGTAATCATAGAATGCTAATAAACTTACAATAACCGATTTCTTAAAAGCAGACAGAGATGCACAAAAGATATCATTGCAATCTACAAGACAATTAAATAAATGACACATAGCGTAGACAGGTGAGCTGTGACGAATATTAGTTTAGATAGTAGGAAGATAAAAAATGTAAGTTTGCCTGGAAGAAAATGAAGGAACATGGAAATTAAGTAAATAAACTAATTGCGAATCAACAATGAGGTTGTTTATAAGTTTAAAAAGAAATATTATAGATATCATAGACCTACGCAAACGCAAACTGTTAAAAGAGAAAGTTGAAAGAAGGTGAAAATAAGAACAAGTACGAAGTGGATATGATCCAAAAGCTTTAAAGTAAAGAAAATTTAGAAAGCGATGTTGTATAGCTTCGATAGAGTCGATATGAATATCATAGAAAGGGTTCCAAATTATGGAGCCATATCCCAGCTTAGATCGTACTAGTGCGAAATACAAAGTTGTTATAGCTATGTTAGAAGTAAAAGTACGAGTATTTCTAATTATAAAACCTAAGGTTTTATAAGCAGCTTTATTAACGCAATCAATATGAACATTGAATCTTAACTTAGAGTCAAAGAAAATACCAAGATCTTTCGTCGAGTTAACGCGACTTATTGAATTGCTAGAAATATAATATTTAAAAGATATAACGTTCTTCTTTCTGGTAAATGATAATACCTTACATTTGTCAATATTAAGGAAAAGTTTATTGGCCGTGCACCAAGTATTGATTTTGTCAATATCTTCCTGCAAAGATATGCAGTCATTGTCTGAGTCAATGGAACGGAATAGCTTAAGGTCATCAGCGAAAAGTAAACATTTATTCGAGATTACTGTTGTAATGTCGTTGATAAAAAATAGGAAAAGTAAGGGACCAAGATTAAAGCCTTGGGGAACACCAGAATAAGAAGTAAAGGCATTAGATCTGTGTCCCATGTAAGATACAAAAAGAGATCTCTTCTGAAGGTAGGAAAATATTAAATTAGTTAAAGATAAAGAAAAGCCAAAAGAAAGGAGTTTGTTTACCATAATTTTATGATCAATCGTATCAAAGGCTTTGGTGAAATCTGTGTAAATGACATCAACCTAACCCCGATTTTCCAAGATAGTGGAAGTAAATTTCGTGAAGTTGCATAAATTAGTGATAGTAGAGCGACCTTTCATAAAACCATGCTGTAAAGGAGATAAAAATTGTTAACTTGAAGAGTACATAAATTTATAAATGATAGTTTTCAAAACTTTACTAAAATTCGATAACAAGGTTATACCTCTGTAATTGGTAATATGATTAGAAGCATCACTTTTAAAAATTGGCACCATTTTGGCCATTTTTCCAAATACTGGGAAATTTTTCGGTAGTTAAAATTAAATTAAAAATATGAAAAAGAGCAGTACAAAAGGTATCAGAGCAGCCTTTTATGAGAAAGTTAGGAATTAAGTCAGGACCAGAGGATGAACTAGATTTGAGAGAGTTAATAGCATTAGAAATGTCCTAGATGGAAATTTTAGAAAGATTAAAAGAGTTATGGTTAAAAGAAGTTAGGTTAGGGTATTCCTCATTATCAGAATTTTTGTAAACGCTAGCAAAGAAAGATGCAAATGCATTAACTACGTCAGGCGGTGATTAAGTTGTGTGCCGTTAAACTGCATAGTTGTGGGTATAGCTGTACAGTTCCTTTTCATATTGACAAATTCCCAGAATTTAGCGGGATTCGTACATAATGAGTTTTCAGCATTGCGAATGAAACTCAAATAAGAAAGTTTTATGTCTCTTTTTAGGCCAGCTCTTAGCTTATTGAAAGACTCAATACACGCTGGATTCTTTGTTCTTTTCACTTGCTTGCGTAACTTGTTTTTACGATTTAAATCTGTTATTATTTTCTTGTTAAACCATTTTGTGTATTTATGTTTTTTAATAGATCTATGTGGAATACAACAGTCCATGCAGGAGTATAAAGTAGTGTAAAAGAAATCACATGCTAGATTAACGTCAGAGAACGAGGCAAGTTGAGACCAATCGAAGGAAGATAAAAGATAATAAAGTTTGTTGTAGTCGCCTTTACGAAAGTCATATGAAAGTGTTTCAGTTGATGGAGAAAAATTATTTTTAGGAGAAGAGTAAGAAGGTGATTTAAATATAATATTTAATGCCGGATGATGAGGATTCTCAGTAAAAATAGAATCAGGATAAATGTCACTGTACAATGTTACACCTAGAAATTTACAGATATAATTAAAATTATTTAAAATAGGAGAATTAACATTTTCTGCAAATTCCGGTATATTAAAATCACCGACAATAATTAAACTATGCTTAGAATCAGTAACACAAGGTAATTTTTCAAATAATTCATATGTTTTTGTATAAACATCAAATGAAGAATTCGGCGGAATGTATAAATTAAAGATAAATAACTTGGAATTAATAAAATTTACACAAACACCTATAATATCGACAGTTTTAGGAATATCAAGATTAGATAGATTAATTTTGCTTGACGTAAATTTACTAGTAACAGCTATTAATGCACCGCCTCCTCCTGAAACGTTGCAAGTACTGAAATCGCGATCAGCTCAACAATAAGTATAAAAACTGTTAGATAATTCGGAGCACAGTACACTAGAGTTGAGCCAAGTTTCTGTAATGGCAATTATATCATATTCACAATTATCTAAACAAGTAATCCATTCGAATAATTTTGATTCAATACTGCGGGCGTTTTGATAGAAGACACTGACTTGATCTGGAATAGATGAAGACGACAATGGTGCAAGTGGAGGTGGTGTGGATGAGTTGAGCTGTGGTAGTTGCTATGCTTTACTGAGAATGTAATTCTTAAATTTTGAAAAATTGTCTTGAAATACAATACATTTCTCATTATCCCAAGCACAGTGATCAATCGGTATATTGGTTTTGTTGATTTCATTGAATTTACTAAAATTGATGCATTTATTGATCGAGGATTTGCATTCCTTTAAAACATGATTATCTCCGCATCGAGGACAGACTGGTGTAGTTTTAGAGCATGATTTAGAAAAGTGATGAAATCCACAGCATTTGTAACATCGTCGCATTTCAATTCCATTATACACTGAGCAAAAATCAAGACCAATATATATCTTACTAGCATCTAATAATTTGGTATAAGTTTGAATATCAGTTTGTACAACAGCTTGAAATATATTTTTATTGTTGCGTAAAGGTGATATATCAATTATTTCGCATTCCGAAGTATTCGAAATACATGAAGTATGTCAATATTTGTGACAATTGGATTAACCGTTTTTAGTATATCTGTTTTTGTTTGCGAAAGAGATTGGGTTTTATTTGGTTTAATCAAAACAACTGGTTCCGGTTTTTTGGTTACATCAGCAAAACTTGGTTTAATATTATCCTTAGAGTTACTGTCTACATCAAATTTGGTTAATTTTGATGTAATAGATGTTCCAAATTCATTCAGTTAGTTTGATATAAATAAGAAAAGCTCTTTAAATTTACCAAATAATTCGTTCAAAAAATCAGAAGTTAATGTATTATTGATTGATGAAATTTTTTTGTTTATTTCATTAAATTTGGAAGAGATTGACAACGAATTGGACTTATCTATTATTTCACATTTACTTTTACAGTTCTCACATAAGAAAAAAAAATTGCGATTTTTCTGTAGTAAAGTGAAGTTGGATTCGGAAAGATTAACACATGTTAAATGATATGATTTCAAGCATTGACCTTTGCAATTAACGAAATTATTGTCTCGCTTAGGTCTATTACATTTACCGCACTCAGACATTATAAACAAGAATAATATTCGCACAGTAAGTTAATTGGATTAGCACAGCAAGTTTCACAATGTCGCGGCGGAGACGTATGACTATGTTTAGTACGGCAGTAAATATACATGTACTAACATAAGTTAAAGATGAGAAAAAAAAATGTTCAATGCATACCCGCAGAAATTCACTACAACTGCAAACTGCACTCTTGCCTTCTGGAATAACGGTCCGTTGTTTATAATAGTAAATAGTTCACAATAAACTGCACATTGTGAAAGAATTTTTACAAAAAAAATATATGAATTTCGAACAAAAAATGCATTCAAAGTAGCACCGTGAGACAACACGTATTGACAGTATGAATAAGTAATATATTATTATTTTATTTTAACAACTTTGGAGAGGAAAAGACTAGAATAAATATAAAGTAGATACTTAAGATTTACTGTTTAATATAAAAATATATTTTGTGAGAATTTAAAATCACAATGCCGAGAAAAGAAAAGAAAACGATAAGTGATGAGAATAGAGTTGAAGATATGTTGGCTAAGCTAACAGAAGCCGTAGCGGCTAAAACATTATGTACTAAGGAAATAGTGAATACGTTAAAAGATAAAGAAGCCGCAAAAGCAGACGTAGGGGTGGTGAGTTGCAACAAGACGATTGTTTCCTTTTTGTACTACTCAAAATACATTATAACAGATAACAACATTATTAAACTGATGAAAAATGTACAAACTCCACTATAATGTAAATTTCAAAACAAAATCCACTATGAGTAAATTTTGTTGCAATATTTTATGATCAATATTATTTATATTTTATTACAAACTTGGTTTTTCCGATTCCTAAGTAATATTCTTTACAACTACCAAAAATTGAGCCTCTAGGTTAAAAATTACTATGGTAAACAGTTTTTCGCTGTCTCTGAAATAGACGCCTCAAATAAAAACATTGTTGATAGAAACACAGATAGAGCGTATATTTCGTGTTTTCGGGAGGTAATAGTTTAGTATTATCGCCAAATGGTAATATACACCCGGTGAATTTTATTTTTTTATTACAGAATTTAATGAACGATGCGGAAACGCCGGAAAATAAAAAAGTAACGTTAGCAATGAACGCTTTGAGGGGTGCCGCGGCTAATTGGGTGGTGTTAAAACAAAAGTCATTCAACAATGATTTTGAGAAATTTTGCGATGCATTTCTAATTAGATATTGGGGGCCAAATCAAGAACGCGAACTGTTTTTGAATTTAAAATATGGTAGATATGAGGGAGGAAAGCATGTAGTATATTTTCTGAAGTTAGCAAAAGAAGCGACTTATTTGTCAGATAATTTATCGGTAAAAGAAATTATTATGTTTATAATAAATCATTTTGAACCGGAAATTAGGAGAGGTATTTTGAATAATGGATTCAGTTCAATAGAAAATTTGAAAATTAAAATGATCAGGTAGCATCACCAGTGCTAGTAAATAAAAATACAATGCAAAAGAATTATAATCACAATTATCGTAAAAGTAATAACAATTACAATAATAATTCAAATAGAGCCGAGAGTAGTATCATCGGTCAACGACGAGAGCGGCCTGAAACCGAACAACAAACAAACGTAGCGTGCGGCCAGATGCGAATAAACGCGATTACGGAACTGAATCAACTAGAAAGTTTAACGTCATTTTTCTTAGATGAACCAAGCGAATCACGAAATAAAATAGATTGCGTATCACCGGTCGTTAAGGTAAAATTTGATGAAGTCAATTATTATCAAGCATTATTAGACTCGGGATGTCAAATTAGTTGTATAAACGAAAGCGTATGGCAAAGTTTATCACAGAAAAATGTTAGTTTGCCGGTTTTTCCTGTAAACGGTTTCCAAATTAGCGTAGCCGTATCCAGTAAAACAACAAACATTCTTGTCTTATACTATACAAAATCGTTTGTTCGAAAATGTATTTTTAATCGTACCTAAGTTAGCTCAATCAATTATTTTGGGTTATGATTGGTTTAAACAAAACGCCGCGCCGTGAGTTTGCATAGAAATAAAAGATTCATAGAACTCGAAAATAGTCGTAATGCAGTAGAAATAAAATACGAGGACAGTAGTATTGATCGGTGCGTTATAAAAATCGATGCGGTCAACGGGCATACTAACGATCAAAATACGGTAGAAGAAAATGAATATTTCGATAATACTGTTAGTTCATTGTTATCAAATATTGAGATTAAAGATGAAATATTTAAATCAGAGTTAGAGAATATTTTAACTAAATATAAAATAGTCTTTTCAACAAAACAGGGTCGTATAGACGGATACGCACATGTGATTAAGTTACGAGACGAAAAACAGTTTTGTATGAAATCATATCCAATAGCGCATAGTCATCGTGAATCGATGAATAAACAAATAAAACAGAATATATTAACCTTTTAACTATAGTAATAAAGAAAAACGGGTCGGCAAAAATATGTTTAGACGCGTGATATTTAAACGCACGAATGAAAAAGGATCATATTATGCCACCTAATCCCGACGAATTTAGGTTTGAATTTCAAAAAAATCTAATTTTAAGTACTATTGATTTAACTAGTTCGTACTGGCAAGTGCCACTACGAGACGTTGATAGAAAATATACGGGTTTCGTATACGATCGTAAGACATATGTATTTAATGTGTTACCTTTTGGCCTCAGTACATCGGTAGCGAGCTTTATAAGAAGTTTATCAGGGGTGTTAGGACCGGAAATTGAGAGTTTTGCAATACCGTACGTCGACGATTTTTAGTTTTCTCACCAACACCTACAGAACATATCAATCACCTATATATTATTTTTGAAAAATTAAGACTAAGCTAATAGTACTATTAAATTATCAAAATGTAAATTTGCGCGTAATAAGCCACCATTTTTAGGTCATATTATTACACCGCAGGGTTTTGAAATGTTCCACAACCACGTAATATTAAACAACTTCGATCCTTTCTCGGATTCTGCAATTATGATCGTCGGTTTTGTGAAAGATATGCTAATATCGTTACACCATTAAATAAATTATTGCGTAAAAATAATAAATGGGAATGATCGGATGAGCAAGAATTAGCTTTTCAGAATTTAAAACAAGCATTTTTAAAAGCAAATCTACTCTATCATCCGCGTAGAAATTGTCGTTTTTATATTTAAATAGACAGCTCAGATTATGGTGTGGTGATAGAATATTATTAAACAGCAAACTGAAACATATTGTTGAAGAATATAAGAATTCGTGTTCGACTGATCTTGAAGTAAACGAAGCGTTTGCAAAAATATACGATAATTGTTTATATGATGGAGAATTTGCCGCAAAAACTACTGGTATGGTATCGACTCAGTCATTTGCGAGAGTCGATATTCACGGAGTTAAAATACGTAGTTTATTTATAATGCAACTCCAGAAAGATTTTGAAACTAGTAAACAAATGCAGTTAAATAATCCTAAGGCTTTTAGAAACTCTGTAAAAATGCTTAGCGATTTATTTTTATAAAGCTAGGTGGACTAATGGACAACCATTTACATTTTTTGCAACTCCATTATTAAAATATTTAAATATGTTACAGGAATCCGCTACTGAAGTAGATTTACAATTATTCACAGGAATGTTATCCATAAATGGCAATAACATCAAAAACGGACATTCATCGGAATTATCCGTAGTACTGATGCAAGTTCGTAGTATGCTCTCGTGGAACAATCGTTTTTCATCAATATCCAGACTATGGTTGTTAAAGTCTTTAGACATTTCAAGTAATCGTTCCAATCTCCTACCAGTTGACTTACACCAATTTTATCTGCGACAACTTGGCGAGGATGCAATGGCAACCATCAAAAAATTGAACACCTAACTTAGTATTCAAACGAGTTATCAGAATATGCAGTTGGATAGTATTCAGAGCAACGTACCAGTCCTGCAGCAAGTTAACAGCGCCAGTGATGGTTGGAAAGTTGCGCCGCCACAAATGTCACACAAACCGAAAAAAGAAAGATAACGACACCCCTTCATTTTTTTTCCTGTTTGTTGTTGACTTTAGACTTTTGAGTTATTAATTTTTTTTGTTTTGTTTGTTGCATTCGTGTGTACGTGATGCAGGTGCATGTGTGAAATACTCCTGTGGAAGTATTTCACAAGAAAGTGAGAGGGGAATTTGTTACAGGTTTATTTTCCCTTTTATCCCAAATCGTCCGTTATTTCTCAAATCCTGTCATATATTTGGAACCTAACCTCACTTGTACCTTGCGGATCCCTTTTATTCCTAAAAATAAACCATGTGATGATTTCACTCATATTTCCTTATTTATGTTTGTGTAATTACAGTTTTTCAAACGTAGTGTGTCCTTTGAATGCTGATATTGTTTTGCTGTTAGATGGTGGCCACGTGGTTTTGTTTATTTGCGTTTTGACATTTCATTTTTATTCAATTTTCGTATCAGTAACGCCATCTAGTGTTTAAATTTAGAATTTTGTTTATTGTAATTATTTATTTTAGTTAATTTAAATTTGGGTTTTCATTATATTTAATTGTAAACTAATATTTGATTTATTTTAATATAATATTCAGCATTTTAAATGGCATATTATGTTAATCTTAGTTTAATTTTGAAAAAGTGGGCGTAACTATCAATTTTCGGGTTCTGTCATTGGTTTTTGAAAAATCGTCCGATTTCCGGAAAATTTTGACTAACTGGGACTTGGGTTTTAGTGGTGCTAGGGTGTAGACGCATGTTTTTTTGGTGAAGAAGTCTTTTCACCTCGTGTTGGAGCTTATTTAGTTCATTGTTGAATTTCTGATTTATTCAGGATCTAAACTCTCTCGCGAGTGGTCAGTTGGTGTAACGTAGTGCAATTTGGGCATTAGTGCTTTTTTGATTTTGTGTGTACTGCGTTATATTTCGCATATTGTTGCGGTTTTTTGACGGTGAAAGCCAATCACCAAAATACTTTGGAACTTGGGTGTTAATAGCGGTAGCGGGTAGTCGTATAGGATTGTGGTGTGCAAGTTTTTCATCTCGTACGGAAGTTTGTTTGTTCGTTGTCGAATATCTGGTCACCCAGGATTTAGAACTTCTTCGCGAGTGTTAGTTTTATGTATCGTATCGCATTTTGTGCAATAGTGCATTTGGTTTTGTGTGTTACGTTATATTTCGCCTCTGGTGGCGGTTTTTGACGTTGGGAAACCGAATCGCCGTTCCACACTACGTCTATCGAAGCGCCTAGTAACCACTGGTCGAAGGCCGCTGCGACCTTTGTTCACTGTGAGTTCGTTCCATTCTCCGTTTGTAACTTGTTTGTTGTTTGTTCACATTCGTGTGTGGCGGAATCCGCGCGTCGGTGAATCGTATCGGCAGTTTTAATTCTCGCGCCATTTTTGTTTTGATACGAACAGTTTAGTCTTGTCGAAACATTCGAATAATTCGTGTGATAATCTGATTTACTGTTTTACGTATAAATTTGTATATCGCGTTCTTTTGTGATGATCTGTTTATAGTTTTATGGATAAATTTGTATATCGCGCACTTTTTGGTAGAATCTTGCGTTTGTGATAATCTGATTATTGTTTTATTTATAAATTTGTATATCGCGTACTTTTTGGTAGAATCTTGCGATCAACGATTTCCAATCGTATTTAGGCTTTGTATTATTTTGTTTATTGTTGTGATTGTTATTTAACTTACTTGTCAAATATTTATATTTGCGTTTGTGGCTATTCGACACGCAGTTTAATCTAAATTTGAATTCGATTCATTCGTAAGTTAATTACACATTATTTGTATATTTGATTATTTGTATATTAGTTTACTTACCTCGTCGTTTAGTTTTGTAAATTCAGACGCATGGAAATTTATTTATTTCTTTGAGTTAGTGAAAACGTCACGCATAATTAACTTGTTGTTGTGGTCAACTTTTTGACATTAATCACGTGATCTTTATTTTCATGCGAAGTGAGGGCAAGTATAGAATTTGTTTGCAACCTACTGTACAGAATTTTAGCGCTATCATTCTTCGATAGGGACATTAATTATTTGTATAATTATTTTCTCGCAACAAAATCTATATAATTAATTATGTATTTATTTATTGCCATTACTATGTGACACATCGTATGCGCGTACTGGTTTAATTTTGGACAATTCCCGTTTGTCTGAATAGTTCACTCATGACGTAGTTTGACGTCACGACGAGCGTATTTATTTTGGTTAATTGTACGGCTAATGTTTATTTCGAAGTTCGAATTGTTTGGTCAATAACCTGATATTTCAAATAAACGCTACTTTAAGTAGCATTGCCAAAAAGTGAACTGTCTATTTCTTTTATTTGTTTTTGTGTTTGTCCACTGCGCGCGTCACGGAGGAACCTGCCTTTATAAGTTTGGGTAAACCGGAGCTTGCGTATTTAAACTTATTGGCGCCCACTTCAATTTCTTTTTATTTATTCTCGCTCACATTTCGCGATTAGTTTTTTTTTGGCACCACGACCCATTGCAACTTGAGCAGGCCGCGGCACCGGGAAGCTCCTTTAACTTCCATCGTTACGCTCAAATTCGTTTTGAGTGTAAGAGTATACACACAAAAATGCCTGAATCCAGCTGTGGTACAAACACTCTACCAGAAAATTTTGTTATCGCTGTAACTACAACATCAACTACAACAATAAATACAAATACGTCGCCAATCATATCAACAATGGAATACACTCATTCTCCTATTAGACAATTAACATATAGTGATCTTAATATTGAAACAATTGCTAACCAATCATAAAGTGAAAGCAGTCCCCTTAGTCAAATTTTTTCATGGCAAGTGATCACAAGAAAAAGAAAAGATAAAAATACCACCACTCAGCAACCAAAAAGAATTCAAAATACTCATAAAAATAATAACATAATTCATACGTCCAACAGGTACTGAATTATGCAAAGGAATACACAACAGAATACAAATAAGTTAAACAATAAATCTTCACAACAAACATACAAAACTCAACGAATAGAGAACCTAAACTAACTGTTTTACAATGGTATCATCTCTCAAAATTGCTCATAAAAATGACGAATTTATATGCAAGTCATTTACAAACAATGAAGTGAAAGTAAATACAAACTCAATAGATGCGTTATAGCGTTTCATGCTTATCAACCAACACTACAAATTGCTTATAGAGTTGTAATAAAAAACCTACACTACTCAATAGCACCAGAAGAAATTCAAAAAGAATTAGAAGAGAAATTCTTCCTAATACGCAATGTAACAAATATCTAAAGTTGAAAAAAGAAAAACCCACTTCCACTACTCTTTGTGGATCAATAATAAACATATTGTTACTGGGAACAAAAATCATTATAGTAATGCCACGAAAAAAAAAATGCTCAATGTATGAGATGCCAAGAATATGGTCATACAAAAACATATTGAACTAAACCATACAACTGCGTAAAATGCGGAAAAAATCACGCGAGAAAAATTTGACACAAAAAAAAACAAGAAACAACTGCACTATGTAACGGCCACACTCAGCCAATTATAAAGTTTGTAGTGTTTACAGAGATCTTCAGAAAGCATAGAGAAAAATTATCACTTAAAAATACAATCAAAGAAGAAATCAAACAAATCAAGAATTCCATTTGAACGAACCTGAATTCAATTTTAAGAATTCTTCCGCATATTAGGAAACCGATTTATTGCAGGTGGCGATTTTAATTATAAACACCCACAATTGAAATCAAGAATAATCAACCCCAAAGGCAGGCAGCTGCTTTCTACTATTATTATTAACAATTATTCTCCCATAAGCAGTCAAAAACCCACTTACTGGCCTACAGGTCAAATCAAGTTACCGGATCTGCTAGATTCTTTATTTCAAAAAGAATTTCTTCAAACTACATAAAAGTAGAAGATTCTTACGATTTACACTCAGATTTCTCATCGACTATAGCTACCATACTAAATCGATAATACAAAATAAAAGAAAACCTAGTCTATACAATAAAAACAATTCCAATATGGACATACGGAATTCAAATGTGGGGCTGCGCTAAAAAAGTAATATTAATATTTTCCAAAGAATACGAAACAAAATATTAAGACTGCCGGCAAATTTCCCACGGTACGTAACCAACGAAACACTCCACAACGATTTGAAAGTGAAATACGACACCAAACAGAAAAAACCTGTTCTACAAAATATAAATAACGTCTAAACTCTCACCCGAGTAAACTTGCAGTAAACATTTATACAAAAAAAATGAAAAAGAAGACTTCAACCAAAAAGCCACTCGATCTAGAAACATAAAAACAATAATAGAAACTATAAAAACACATCATTAGATGCATCTTCGCTCATGTTACTGAAAAATATATCATATTTGCTGGTTGACCTAACGGGCAGTTGTAAACAAATTTGTAAATAAAAAAAAAACAACGAAAACTTTTATTAATAATTTTTTAATTAAGTTTTTTTTTGTAAGAATTAATTTTATTTCATTGTTATATATTTACTGTTAAAAATTAATAACTTTTGTATTTATTTTAAAATTAATTTTATAAAAATATTTTTTTGTTTCAATATTTATTTCAATAAGTGTTCTATTATTGAAAATTCTTAATATTTACCTTATACTAGTTTACATATACTATTACCATTTGTTCTGTAAATATTTACAATATGACAAATTAGCAATTTTTGTTACATAACTAAATTTATATGGAGATAACTAAAGTAAAAGCTGGTAAAAAACGTTTGATTATTATCAGCAAAAATATTCATATTAATTTAATTATAAACATATTTTTAAAAAGGTAAAACTATAAAATACGTTTCATGTTATTAAAAAAATATATTTTTAAATACATTTTGCTTTAGATATTGATGTATAAATTTAGTTATGTAAGAAAAACTGCCAATTTAAGTCAGATAGATAACATTTGGAAAACTACTGATATTAAAATATGTAAAGCAAAATTAAAGTTTTATCAGGAAAAATACAAACTACGTTGTATTTTCGTACTTTCTTTTACACTTTCAATTATAATATTACATAGCAAGTACTATAATTACATTGTAGATTTACATTTCTTACTGCAATATTGCATTGTTTTTTGTATATGTATTTAAGTTCTGCCACACCTTTTTGGGTACATGGCGTGATCGTGTATGTATGTACTTTCTGCTTGTAATAATACAATTTATTTTTAAAACTACACTGATTTTCAGTGGCATCTTTATAGCCACTGATTATTAGTGTAAATTGTAATTGCAATTTTTTTTAAAAAAAAGTTTGTAGTTCGTGTTTTTTCTTAACTGTATTTTTGGTACTCATATCGCTTCCAACTAAGTGTAGAATGTCTACCAGCCTGTGAAATGTTATTTTAACACTTGAGGGTTAGTTTAGTAACTTATAGCTTTCTGTTTATATCTGCTACCCTGGCGGGAAACTGTGTTGTAAAATTGTTGAGAAATGAAAAGAAAGGACAGTGTGTATTTTATAGCGTTAAGACGTATTAAATAGTTCAACAAAAACAAGATGTATCTCATTCAGTTATTCCTCTGTCTGCATTGAAAATAAGGGACGGAAAGCGTAAAGCCAACACAACCGATAACAGGTACAGTCAGAGCAAATATCATCCTAGTTTTCCTTCCTATTATTTTTATTGTAATTAAACAAAATGTCATTAGCTTTGTCAGCGGCAAAAATTAATAAAAAGAGTGTAAAAACTCAACTGACTTTTTTTGAAAATTATCTAAACTCATTATATGACACTAGGACATTGAACAAATAAATGTTCGTATTGTCATTGTGAAATTTAATATAATAATACTCAAAAATATTGAGATTTTAAATTTTTCCCAAAATTTCACATGATAATCAGTCATTGAATCGGCTGTTAAGCTATGCATCAATGACTGGCCAGTTTTAACCGTAGACACGTGTTTCGGTCTTTAGGACCTCATCAGTACGGTGCTCTGATCAGTCGCTGAAAGGCGAAAAAAAAGGGGAAAAATTTAAAATCTCAATATTTTGGAGTATTATTATATTAAATTTCACAATGACAATACTGCAGCTAGATGGCGTTAGTAGTATTTTACTTATCTCTCGCTACTAGTTGCGCAAAATACTTGCCATAAATAGGCAGCCGGAACGAACACCGGCATCAGTCGCCTCGAATCGACTGATCCAAACACCGTACTGATGAAGTCCAAAAGACTGAAACACGTGTCTACGGTTAAAAATCTGGCCAGGCATTGATAAATAGCTTTACAGCTGAAGGCAATGGCTGATTATTATGTGAAAGAAAGGGTGTATCCCGTATTTGAATATTTTTGTCATTGATTTCACAAAAGACTATAAGAACATTTATTTGTTCAAAAGTCAAAAAAACACTGCAATTATTATGTGTTCATTTGAAGATTTAAAAATTAAAAATTATACACATTATCGCTGTAGGAAATATAGTAAAACCAACCAACGTTATATTTGCATCAAAGATCTCTAACCAAAGAGTGTGTGTGTATTTATTTAAAACATAAAGCACTAGTTGAAAGTGTAGTAAGCACATATAAATCAATAAAAATTGGCACACATAACGTACCTCTCAGAAGATTAATAACACCAGCTAAAAGAATAATAATTTCAAACGTATTTCAATATTATTGAAACACAACTCAATAGTTTTAATATAAAAATGGTCTCGCCAATATCATCCTTGAGAGTAGGTAGCTTGGATGCTGATTACTCACATGTACTTAGTTTCCGGCGTCAAGTGTATATTGCACCTGAAGATCAAATCAAAGTACGACAAATAATAACTATACATTTTGATGAAACTTCTTATAAAATATTTTTATCTGAAGAATTAATCGCATGCTATTTATGCAAAGAAACAGGACATAACTCAAATCAATGTACCAATGAAGAAAAAATTGAAAATATACAAGCAATTCCTGTATTTCAGTCAGCAAAAAGACCGGCATCACAAACTACAAACAGCGAACACACAAATGAAACTACATTGAACGACGAACAACAAAAGAAAACATTACAAACCACAAACATTAAAGAAACAAATGATATTAAACCAAAAGACAAACCACAAAAAAATCCTAGATCTAGCAGTCCATCAGAGGAAAACTCAACACTAAACGAACAACTGCAACCATTTAGAAGAATCATTGATGAGCAACAAGAAAAATATGACATTAATTTTGAACAATTTAAAAAAATTCCTAGAGGATGTTAAAGGAAATAAAGACAAACTAACAATTGCTAGAGAATATACACAAAGTACACATAAATTACTACAACTGCTATATGACATGTATCCATACTTAAAACAAAGCGGTATAAAATCAAAATTTACAAAAATCAGTAACAGATTAAAACAACAATTAGAGAAAGAAGCAAAAGATCAAGCAAATACTATATCCAGTACAGACAAAGACCCTGAATTTTACTAACAAAGTATAAAAATGGCTATTCTACAGTGGAACTTAAATGGTTTTCACGCTCACTTACCAGAACTGCAAAATATTGTATCACAACTAAACCCAAACTACATATGTTTACAGGAAACTCGATTACACGATTTTCAACAAGCAAAACTAAATAATTATACCACTTATAGAAAAGATAGATTCAACTTTAAAAATGCCAGTGGTGGTGTGGCTATTTTCGTAAAAAATTCAATATACGCTAAACAAATAAATCTCCAAACTGATTTGGAAGCAACAACTTACGTACCACAAAAACTAACAATATGTAATATATGTCTCCCACCTGACTTACACATAAACGCTGATATGCTAACCAATCTAATTAATCAATTACCTAAGCCATTTCTAATAGTGTGTGATTTCAACAGCCACAATAATATTTGGGGATCAATATCTACAGACAGAAAAGGTAAAGAAATTGAGAAAATAATAAACGACGACATAGTGTTGTTAAATGATGGCAGGCCTACACATTTCTGTGCCCAAACAGGATACTTTCAAGCATTGACCTTGCTTTATGCGAAGCAAGCATAACAAGTTTAATATCATTTACAGTTAAACCATATTTATTGGGATGCAATCATTTTCCAATAGAACTAAAATTTTCGAAAATAAATACAAACGATTTACATCCTATTTAAGGTCGGTGGCGTTTACAAAACGCAAACTGAGAATTATTTGAATCATTAAGTGAATTAGACGAGACAAACAAACAAAAAATTGATAATATTGACACAGTGATTTATGAATTTACACAACACATCAAAAAAGCAGCCGAAAAAAGTATAGTATGTACTTTCTGAAATAAAACTATCTAAAAAAGTAGTACTCTGGTGGAACTCTCAATGCCATACTGCAGTTAAAAAACCCATAAAAGCATTAATAAATACAAAAAACACAAAACAACTGATAACCTTATTGAACTTAAAAAAATCTGGATCTATAGCAAGACGTGTAATTTTAGAAAGTAAAAAAACTTCATGAAAAAACTATGTGACCTCAATAAACAGTAACACACCAGTAAATGACGTCTAGAGTAGAATAAAAAGAATAAACCATGGTGATACAGTACAACAAACATGCGCACTAAATATAAACAACAAGATATTCACAGATAAACAAGAGATAGTAGATAAAATAGCAGCAATCTTTGAATATAATTCCAGTGATAAGAATTATACAAATAAATTTCTGCAGTCTAAAAATAATGCCGAAAAAGAAACAATTGAAATACAATCTAGATAACAATATTATTAATATTCCATTTAATTTAAAAGAACTTGAATATGCTCTAGATCAACTTAAAAATAACAAGAGCCCAGGACCTGATGGAATTCCAAATGAAATGCTGAAACATCCCCCACAAAAAACAAAAAAATATCCATTAGACATATATAACCACATTTGGCTACATAGTAAATATCCCAAACAATGGAGAGAAGCCTTAACCTTTTGCACTCGTATGTCGCCATATAGGCAACACATTATGTTTTACCGTGGCACTCGTATGTCGCCATATAGGCGACACATTATGTTTTACCGTGGCACTCGTACGTCGCCATATAGGCGACACATTACGTTTTACCGTGGCACTCGTATGTCGCCGTATAGGCGACCAGTATGTTTTACCGTTGCACTCGTATGTCGCCGTATAAAGCCTATAATACACGATCCATTTCCTGTACAGAAACTCATGAATAAATCTATGCAGTTTCAAAAACCTATACGATACTTCAAAATGGACACTATTATAAGGAAGTAACTATAAAATACAAATAATATATAAACAATGTTTGCAACTGGTATTAAATAAATTCTATATATAATATTTATATATTATATTTAGAATTATTATAATTACATATAATATAATTATTATATATTATAAGTCTAAATTTTCTTTTTTTGTTTTGTTTTTTGTTTTTAAATTATTATTTGCCACCAATGTAAGTAATGCAGCAACATAACTAAGTAAATATATATTTTCATAAATGAGTTTTTATGTTTTATACATACATAACCAAATTATTAATTTTGATAGATTGCTAAAAGTTTAAAATAATTAAATGCGCATGCGCCTAGCTAGATATTTCTTTACAGCAAATATGTATCGCGGAATACGTATAAATTTTATCCATTTTATTCTGCAAAGCAAAACTGTACAAAAAAGCTTTACAGATTTTCTGTACAGAAAAACTTCATCGTGTACTATAGGCTTAAGCCACATAATACGTTTTACGGTGGCACTCGTATATCGCCGTACAGGCGGCACACGGCCGTCAAACGGCGGCTCATTTAGAGCCATCCATTGTTGACAATGTAGGCACTTATTGAGATTTATGTTTCTTTTTTTGTAATTTATTTTGTAAATATTCCCTAGTATTTGAGTCAGTATTGCCCGTATTTCCGATTTATCAACATCAACATAGTATATGTGTAATTTCTACTAAAATTTAAAATATTTTATATCGTTGAAATGCCGAAAAGAAATTTACGTGGTGAGATTGTGAATGAGATAGAGAGTAGCGATGATGGGTTTTATATGGAGTCGCTTGGTGATAAAGAAGACAGCGATAGAAACAGTGACACTAGCTTCGTAACTGTTGAAGAAAACGAAGAAAGTGATGATAACGCTAGTAGTGATAGTGATATCATAGTGAATAAAAGAAGAAGAACAATATCTTTGTCATCAACTTCAAGCAGTGAAGATGATGTAAATGAAACCAGAGATGGATATGGGCCATGGGAGGATGTTACTATCAAAGAAACAGATTTGATTTTACTTCTGGCGATAAAAATCAAGGGCCCCAAATTCCTGTTGACTGCACTAAACCTCTAGATTTTTTTAAATTATTTTTCACCAATGAACTTATTGAAAAAATAGTAACTGAGACAAATAGGTACGCACAAAATAAAATTACCCAAAAAAGACTCTCGAAAAGATCTATGTGGGCTTTCCTTGGAGTTGTGCTAAACATGAGCACAATAACAGTTGCAAATATCCAAGAGTATTGGTCCCAGAGTTTTAATGCTAAAATATCTTTCTTCGGTAATATCTTTAGGAGAGAACGGTTTTTGCAAATATTCTGGATGCTCCATTTAAATGAAACCAATCCAAACGACCAAAGCCTTCGAGCCCGAACTGAAAAAGTGCGACATTATTTAGACTTTTTGGATGAGCGGTTCAAAGAACATTTTGTTCCATCTCGAGAAATATCTGTGGACGAGTCGATAGTAGGATTTAAAGGAAAAATAAGTTTCTTAACCTACAATCCTAATAAACCCACCAAATGGGGTATAAGGATATATGTCATGGCAGATGCCAACACGGGGTATGTTTATTCTATTTTGCCGTATTATGGCAGCTTGACTTCAGAAGATTTGGTACGACCCGATCTTCCAGTGAGTACTAGAATAGTACTAGAATTATGCAATAAATTACTAGATAGTAATCCTGGAAGTACGGGATACCATATTTTTACAGACAGATATTATACAAGTTTGCCACTTGCTCAGGAACTGTTGAAGCTAAATATTCATTTGACAGGCACAATACAAAGCAACAGAAAATTTTTACCTGAGTCCATAAGAAAACCCAGTTTTTCTGAAAATAATACGTTTGCGTGTAGGTCAGGAAATTTATTATTATCAGCGTGGAAAGATAAAAGAACTGTACTCACACTTTCCAGCTGGGATGTTTCGGGAACTCAACCAGTAACTCGTCGAGTACGTGGAGGCAACATCCAGGTTATCAACAAACCACATGTTATTGTAAATTACAATAAATACATGGGAGGTGTAGATCGGGCTGATACCTACGCGGCGTCGTATTGTTTTCTTAGGAAAATCTCTGAAGTGGTGGCGCAAATTATTTTTCTGGGGATTGGAATTATCTAGCGTAAACGCATATTTACTCTATAAAATGGTTCAAATTCGTCAAAACGAAAAGACCAATAACTCATCTCAAATTTGTAAGAGAAATTGTGGACGAAACGACACAAAGTTATAGAGAGGATTCTAAGACCCCTGGAAGACCGTCTACAGCAGACAAAGAAGACCGATTGAACGGGAAATTACACATCCTACGTCAAAATCAAAGGAAAAAGAAAGACTGCTTAGTGTGCTCCAATCGTAAAGTGCAAGGTGGAAGACATGAAACTAGATATATTTGCAGCACATGCACTCGCAAACCAGGACTTCACATAGGTGACTGTTTTGAACGATATCATGCGTTAAAAAATTATAAAATATAATGTTTATTTTTTTAAAAAAGAACATCGCAATTTGATCAAGTTTGATCCAGCCTTAATATATTCGAAGGAAATTAACACGTTTAGAGCTATAGCAGTTTTTTAGGTTTCCTTTTTATTTTTCCTTAATGGTCCGTTGAGTATGTTATAATAATAAATAATTTTCTACTTTCAAAATTGTTGACTCATATTATTATACCTTATATTATTCGTATAACCGTATAAGTATATATTATTATATCTATAAATTATAATAAATATGTATAATAAAAATATCAAATATTTAGTATATTGACAACATTCACAAAAGCAATTATGAGTAGATTTTTATAAAGTTGATTATATTCATGTACATGATTTTATTAATGTTAGTGTTACGTATTAAACGCATCTGTTTTCATAATATTTCGCAATATAGCGATTTTTTTATAACTGTGTAATTATTTGATCAGAATAACACCATAAATCGTAAGTAAGGCCAATATAATTCTGAAAACTGTAATTAGTCTAGAAACTTTTGCTAAATATGTAGATACAAGTATATCGTATTTTTATCTATGCAGAATTTAAAAATAAATTGACAATGAAACTGTGTTTGGCTGGTTAGTTATATAGGCTAGGATGGCACTGAATTGATCGATGCGTTTTTTGTTCGTTACCGGAAGTGACATACAATACATTACGTACACTCACATATCCGATGTACGTAAATGAACTTGTCAAAGACTTACGTCATTGTAATATGTTACTAATTTATGAACAGTTTTTTTTTTCAAATTTTAATTGGTTTAAGTACTCTTAATTTTCTATATTTTATTAAACTTTTTAATTGGTCTAATTTGAGGATATATTAAAAAAAAATATTTACACAATATTTTTCAAATTCAATTTAAGACATATTACATTTTGCGAAATTTTTAATTTATTTCGCATTAATTAATTAATCTATTATGTTATAAAAATTATTGATTTCGTAGTAAAGTGCAGCAATATTGATATTATCAAATCCTTTTTACATGTTAAATTTCTTATCAAATATTTTCGCATTTTAATTGTACGCGCGCATAGCTCCGTTTTGTGTAGTTCCCCCCCCCTGGTCCCCGCCCCCAAACCCCCTTACCGCCATTGCCCGGCTGCGCCGGCCACACAACGCACGCTCCGCGCGCTAAGTCGTAATCCTTAGTTAAGCGCTAATTGGCACACACTGTATACTTGAAAAGCGAGAGAGAGAGAGATATGTATTTTACTATTATTGGGTACATTTATTTCCAAGACACATTCTATATTTATAAAGGGCGCGCGCATGCGCGCGCCCCATAGAACAATAGGTAAAATCATATAAAATCATTAAAATCGCGCTTAAAATCAAAGAAGAATCATGTAAGATCTTTTAAATCGCCTGTGAGTGTGTGTGATATCACAATCAAAAATATAATATATGTATGTAATAAACTGAGATAGCTATGAAAAAAAAAGATTCTCACTACCAAATTGAAAAATGTCAAATTAATATATGGAAAAATGATAAAAATACCTTAATCTACAGCAATTCCCCAATAGAATATCATCGTGCATCGTGTAGACGGTAAGTTTAGCTACAATTTAATATGCGACAACATAGTATTCGCACATTTTTACGCAAGAAATCGCATTTTCATTTCATGCGCGCATGTTGACGAAGAACAATCGCCGCTTTGCCGAAGCTCGCGCATTGCTCAGCTGAAAGATAAATTGTAATATATCTTTCATCTTAAGGAGGAAGGTGTAATGTACCAACTCCAATTTAATAAATAAAGTTAATTAAGAAATATTTCTCATTTGTTATGTTAGTCATTTATTTTGTTAGTAACTAATCTTATACAAATGTTTTTGAATATACTAAATATGTAAACTATCCTATCCAATCCTATCCTATCCTAAATATTATTCGTAAACCATGACCCTCACACTATAACGATGACTCACTAGTCACAAGACAATATTCTACTAATTCTTATCAAAAGTAAATGATCAATGATCACTTTAGAGAATTAACTTGCGCCTGTCGCAATCTCAAAACGATCAGTTCAGATTTAGCTCTCTAAGTCTCTAGAAAACATCTTGTACCTAAGACTCATCGTTGTTGTGCAGAAGTCAAATCTATATATGTTTCAACTTATATGTATTATATTTTATTCATTAAACTTAGTTAAATTTCCAACGTGTATTAACTTTCTTTCCAACCTAAAGACCCATTACATGAAAATGGACTATGTCTCAAACCTGACGGAAAGCTACGGTCCCAGTTACGGATCAGCTGCCCCTAAACAGCAACCCCCGCTTTTTACAACAGGGGCGATTCCTTGTAACTAGAACTTCAATAAACAAAGTCCTTTTACAAAGAGAAATTTATTATAAAAATTATTTCGTGTGCCAAAAAGTATTTGTAAAAGAGGAAAGTCCACCAAAAAATTACCCCTTCAGAAATTCACAAGAATGTTTTGAAAAAAAAACTAAGTAAACAAGTTATTATCCAAGCACTATGGCAATGATTATAGAGAAAATGAAAATCTGAAAATAAATTTTTATAAATTAGCACTAAATTGTACAGATGATGCAGAAAATGAGAAATTATGCAAACCACAGGAACTAATTTCTCTACAGCCCACAATCAATTGTTTTAATATCAAATTATTTTGTTGAACAATCTGTTTTTCTTTTTCTTAAATAATAATTTTATGTATCATAATTGTTAAAAGCTTGTTTATTTTTAATCATTACTGTTTGCAATTGTTAAATGTATTCAAATTAAGCGCTAAAATATAGCCAACATACACATGTAATTATGTACTGTAGAAATGTTACTAACTTCTCTTGTATCGTATGTCAAATAAATACGTTGTCAAATTAAAACCACGCTTATCTTTTGTGTAAATGTAAAAGTTCTTTTATAAATAAAAGCTTAAGTTCAAAAGGTTATGGGCCCAGGGATATACGCAATAGTGAAAAAGGTATAAAAATACAGAAATAAAGGGAAAATGGCGACAGTACAAATTCCACAATTTAACGGTGAAAATTTTTCAAACTGGAAATTCAGAATATCTGCTATTCTTGAAGAAAAAGGAGTTAAGAAATTCGTAGATAGTGAAATTGATTTGAACAGTGATGAACTAAGAAAACAAGATGCAAGAGCTAGATCATTGATAATTCAGGGTATCGGTGATAAATATCTAGAATATATTAAAGATGCCAAGAAAGCAAAAGAAATGATGGAAAATTTAGAGAAAATGTTCGAAAGAAAAAGTATATTTACGAAGTTGTATCTAAAAAGAAAGTTATTAACTATGAAACTATTGCCTAATGAAAGTATGGAAGAGCATTTCGTCAAATTCGATACACTAATCAGGGACATAGAAGCTACTGAGACGAAACTTGAAGAAAGTGACAAGGTATGCCATCTACTTTTAACATTACCAGACAAATATGAAACGGTGATAACAGCCATAGAAACGATGACAGTTGGTGTAACGTTAGAGTTCGTTAAAAGTCGTTTGTTGGACTCAGAGATGAAATTTGAAAATTCAAAAGCGAATACAACAGTAAACGAAAGTACATTTACTGCTAATTCTCAATTCGAATGTTATAATTGTGGGCAAAAGGGGCACAAAAGGTATGAATGTCCAAAAAAACCAAACAGTATGAATCGAGGAAATAATACGTATCGTGGAAGAGCAAGAGGAAACAATTATCGAGGAACAGGATATTCTACCAACTTCAGAGGAAGAAATCAAAGTCAGAGAGAACAAGCGAATTCAGGAAATGAAATCACATTCATAGCATTAAACGCAAGTATAGAAACAAATGAAATATTAACAACATTTATTGTAGATTCCGGTGCCACTGAACATTTAGTACAAGAATCTTTGGAATCATCCATGCTCAATATACAAACATTACAGAAAGAAGTACTCATTCAAATAGCAAATGGAAAAACAATTACTGCAAAGAAAATGGGTACGTTAAAGCTGGAACATGGAGGAATAAATATCACATTAGAAGCACTCATTGTATCAACACTAAAATATAATTTATTGTCGGTAAATAAAATAATATCTAAAGGGAAGAAAGTCATATTTTCCGACAACAGCGTGAGCATAATCGGCAAAGGGATAAATATGAAGTGTGAAAAGAAATATAAGCTTTACACAATTGATTTCAATGTAAGAAACGAAAAAAAATGCATGATAACTGAAAACTCTGACATGTTGTGGCACAGAAGATTAGGACACTTGAATAGATTTAGTCTTAAGAAACTAAACTTACCAGTAAACAAAGATGTCTGTGAGGCATGCGTAAAAGGCAAAGCAACGAGATTACCTTTTAAAAAAATGCAATTACCTCGAACAAGAAGAATAGGAGAAATGATACATACTGATTTATGTGGACCTTTGCAGCCAGCAACTAATGATGGCAAGAAATATTTTCAAACCATAATAGACGATTACACACATTTTACAAAAGTTTACCTATTAAATACAAAAGATGAAGCTGAAAATAATCTAATAGAATACGTCAAGAGAATGAAAGTAGAGTTCAACGTATATGTCAGTCGAATAAGATGTGATGGAGGAGGAGAATTTACCTCAAATAAATTCAAAAATCATTGCGCGAGAAATGGAATAGAGTTAGAATATACTATGACCAATACTCCACAACAAAACGGTGTCGCTGAGAGGATGAATAGGACCCTCTTAGACAAAGCTAGAACAATGTTTTCAGAAACGAATCTACCAAAAGAATTATGGGGAGAAGCTATTCGTACAGCGGCTTATCAAGTGAATAGATCTCCTACAGAAGCTTTATTCGGAGATATTCCTTCAAGAAGATGGTATGGTAAAAATGATTTGACAAAATTAAGAGTTTTTGGTTGTAGATCATGGGCAAACACAATACCAAAAAGAAATAAGTTAGAGGAAAGGGCCACAGAAACAAGAATGGTAGGTTACTGCCGGAACGGATATAGACTATGGGAACCAAAAAGCGGAAAGATAATAAACGCACGAGACGTAAGATTTGATGAGTCAAATTTAATAAAATATTATCATACAGAAGACACAGAAAAAGAAGAGAGTGTGAATCCAGAAATGAATGAAATAGAAGAAGAAGATAACAACAATGAGGAAAACGAAGAAACGGAAGAAAGGCCAAGACGAGAAATAAAAGTACCAGAGCGACTAAATGACTACGAATTATACTCAGCATACTGCTTTTGTACAGGCGAACCGCAATCATACGAAGAAGCCATGGAAATGAAAAACGATTGGGAAAAAGCCATACAAAACGAGATAAAAGCACACGAAGTCCATGAAACATGGACACCAGTCGAACTACCAAAAGGAGAAAAAGCCATTGATACAAGATGGGTATTCAAGATAAAACAAGATGGCACCAAGAAAGCTCGACTAGTAGCGAAAGGATATCAACATAACAACAACCGATCTCATTTATTTACAACGAGTTCTAACAGATTTAAACAACAATTGTCAAGAAATTCCAATTATGTACGTAGACAATCAGAGTACTATAAATATGGTAGAAAGTTACGAAAACAGCAAGCGTTCGCGCCATATCGACATAAAAATACACTTCATCAAAGACATTGTATCGAAACAATTAATGAATATACAATATGTAAGTTCAAATGAAAATATTGCCGACATTTTCACAAAGGCCTTATGTCAAGTCAAATTTATAACATTTAGATATAATATGAATGTAATGTAATTTATATAATTATTGTCTATACTTTAAAGGAAATTTAACTTGAGGGCGGGTGTTAAATGTATTCAAATTAAGCGCTAAAATATAGCCAACATACACATGTAATTATGTACTGTAGAAATGTTACTAACTTCTCTTGTATCGTATGTCAAATAAATACGTTGTCAAATTAAAACCACGCTTATCTTTTGTGTAAATGTAAAAGTTCTTTTATAAATAAAAGCTTAAGTTCAGTAACTCTCTTTACAAAAGTTACATTCTCCATTGTTTTGTTTCGAAACTCTAATTCCCTAAAATTATTTTAATAATTTTTGTAAATTTTAAAGGTCAATTTGAAAATTTGGTATCCTATACTGATCCGCAGCTTACAGTTGATTATATACGACATTCATCAAGCTGATTAAATCGTTATACTCAAATAAAGTTTTTCACGTTTTACGCCGAAACTGGTTATGACGGAGAATGTGAGTTTTGTAACTAGACCGTCAAATAGTGATATAATCATAGTTTAGTTTCTTTACATTGAATAATTCGGACTGACAGAAATCACAGAAATTGCAAATTAAACTCACGTTTACACCAGATCTAATATTTCGACCATATCGTAATTGAACTAATATAACAGTTCAGAAATTACAAAAACATACATTATTATACATAGAAATTAAAATCAAATTCCCTTTCTAAAGATTATCATAAATAGAAGCAAAACCAGCAAAGTATCAATCTGAGATATAAGACAAAAACATTTTAATTCATTTTAAATCGTAGTTCTTATTATTGACCAAAAACAGATATAAAAAGATAAAAATCAAATAAGAATATAAATTTAAACAATAAAGGAAACACAGGGTAATACTAAAACGTCATCGCAAAAACCCCAATTTAAACATACTTATATAAAAACAATCATAATTACAAAAAAAATAATAATTTACTATATTTATTATTATTCTTTAGAAAACGGCCGCTACGATTTAGGGGCGGTAGTAGTAGCAGATGCAATATCACACTTACATTTTATTCTGTATTCTAAAAATTAAAGCATGTTTAAATTTCTCTGAAAAAACTTCTTAAATATATTTAATATTTTTTATCTTATTACATTTGTCAATCTATTCATAAAATTAAACACATTTTTTGGGTTCGAGTTTGTGTGTATGTGTGAGGGGGTTTATTTATCTTTTACAAAAACGGCAATTGAATGTGACGAGCACTGTTCGTGATTTTAGAAGCGAATGCACGCGCGTACGCTCGCACGCACACAAACAAACGCACAAAAAAACACACAAACACATCCACACACACACACACAAACTCAAACACACACGCACACGCACGCATCTGTCATGCTGACGAAAAAATTAGTTAAGTAAATTCTATTTATTTTTTAACGTGGAATCTGAATATGCAATCAAAAATAGGGGTTTCCATTTAAGAAAATTGAGTTGACCTTGTTTTAGCGACAACAGCGCCATCTAGGACAAAACCAATATTACGGAATTATGGCCCCCTTCTGTACGATTAGTTTTTGCCAGTCATTTCTGCGTAAAATGTATTGTTTCCGAAATATTTCCCGAAAACACTTTAAATGGACCACCCGGTATAGGCTGAATAAAATTTGTCCAATTTTTCTAATATTTTTACCGAAGTTTGGCAACGCTGTCCAAAAATAAAATTTAGTAATATTTTCGGATATTACTAAAAACTTCAATGAAAATTTGATTAATCTCCGATAATTAATTTAAGCTACAGGCTATAGCAATGATTTCTATGTATCTTTTTCGAATATGTTACCGACACCGCGTACCAAACGCTATACTACTTTTTCTTTGCAGTCAAAGTAGCTTAAGATTTAACAGCTACTTTTCTAGTAGCTTGTAGCTGTAGTTTATGCTACTCTTGGAAAAAAAGAGCTGTAGCTGTAGCTTCATAAATTTTTAATAAATAGCTTGTAGCTATAGCTTAGCTACTTTTATCGAGTAGCTTGCCCAGCTCACATTAGTGCAAAACACAAAAGAAAAATTTCACATGTAATAAATCCGATTCAGAAAAAGTAATAGAAAGATGATACAGAAGTGCTATCAAGGGATTATGATTTAGAAATAGGACAAAATATGAAGCAGTGGCTTAAATTCAATTTTGAGCCATATGAAGATGTTCTTCTGAAATGGGAAGCTAGTATTAATTTCAGTAGAGATCATTTCAAAAACTTGAAATCCAACAAAAAATTTATAGATGAGAGGCCAATTTTAAAATCAATTTATGGTTCTAAATTAGTAAGTTTTACATAAAAGTTGTAATACACATTTATAAGAATTATCATGTTTTTAAATTAATGCTGATTTTGCATTGTCGTATACAGGAAAATCAAATTGTTTATTTGAAAACTGGGAAAATTTTAAAAAAGGTATATTTCCTTTAGCGAGACAAATAACATATTGAACAATTGAACAATAGAATTAACATTAAATATCTTACCAAATCAGAGATAGCTACGGCAATTTATAAACTACGTTTAGATAAGGCCCCTGGAGTCGATAACCTTCCAGCTGAGTTATTGAAAGTTAATAAAAACATTGCTGTAGAAATCTTACATCACACCCTAAAACAAATATGGGATACAGAAAAAGTTCCGGATAATTGGAAAGACGGATTTGTCATTAAATTACCTAAAAAGGGGAATCTAAAATTATGCGAAAATTGGAGAGGGATCACCTTGCTGAATTGTGCGAACAAAGTACTTGCAGTAATTATTCATAATCGAATTCCCGAAAATATCGAACCAAATCTTCGAAAGGAACAGGCAGGATTTCGGCCAGGGCGTTCATGTATTGATCACATTAATACGTTACGTAACATAATAGAACAATCTCTGGAATGGAGATCGCCTCTTTACCTGCTATTTATTGATTTTAAAAGAGCTTTCGATACTTTAAATCACAACGTGATTTGGCAAAATTATTCGTCTTATTAAAAACCTCTACACGAATGTCAATTGTAAAATACTGCATCGTTGAAAATTAAGCGACAAAATTTTAATTAAAAACGGAGTTAAACATGGTTGCACTCTTTCCCCACTATTATTCAATATAGTTTTGGATTGAATAATGAAAAAGTTTAATACAGAGAATAACGGTATAACATGGGGAATTAGTAATCGATAGGAAGGACTGGAATATGCGGATGATATATACCTACTATTACTCACTGGCAATGACATAGAAAGTAAACTTGAAAGATTAGTTCAACAAGCTGGTCTAGTGGGACTGAAAATTAATGTTACTAAAACTAAAGTAATGAGAATTGACACAAACGCCAACGCCAAGTTTTCTATAGAAGATCAAGAGAGAGAAGAGGTAGATACTTTCTGTTAACTAGGTTCTCACCTTTCAAAATCTGGCGGAACTGAAGATGTCAAATCTCGAATAACTAAGGCACAGAGAGTTTTGGGCTTAATGAATAAAGGCTGGTCCTCGAATTATATCACGAGAAAAACAAAATTACGCCTATTTAATTCTAATGTTAAATCCGTTTTACTATATGCCAGTGAGACTTGGAAAATGACAGCTAGTATAAATAATAAAATTCAAGTCTTTGTAAATAGATGCCTAAGAAAAATTTGCCGTATACATGGTCACAAAGAATTACCAATGAATTTGGTACCTGACTAATCAGCCTGAAATCTCCAAACAAATAAGATAAAACGCAAGCACGGTGAAATGGACTTTCATCTGACACAAGTATTGTCGCGACATGGATGTTTCCAGGCCTATCTTCACCGTTTTGGCAAGGTAGATACGCCGGACTGCGTATACTGCGGGGAATGCGACACAGCCAACCACACTTTTTGTCTGCCCAAGATGGGAAAACCAACGAAATCAAACAAATAGAGAACTTGGAAAAATACTAGACCACGAAAATCTTGTCCCCTTAATGCTCCAAGGCGAACAAGAGTGGACGCGTATCGCTGATATGGTAAAAATAATAATGACCCAAAAGGAAGCGGATGAAAGGAGAAGACAAGGGCATTAGATACGAACCATGGGCGAATTCTCTATGAAGTAATGCGAAAGCAGTTCCCGTGGGAATCCGTCGTTTGCGAACGAGAGGGGGTTTTAGTCGGTAGGCCCTCACTAGCTGGGAGTCCGACACTACTTACTGGTGGATGTAGGGGACCAGCAGGTGCTCATGAGAGTTTCGCCCTCTCAAAAAAAAAAAAAAAGTGTTGCATCTTCATCGTATCAAGTCGAAAGATAATACTCAACTTCAAATGGAAATCTCCTAATATATCAATCAGTGACAATAAACTATTTAATTATTTTCTAGGTAAAGGTGAAAGTATTTGGGACCGTGCCATTCATGAAAAACCAGATCGAATTTCGGACCTTAGCACTGGAGATATTGCTTGCGATTCCTACCATAGATGGCAAGATGATATCGACAACCTGGAATTTTTAGGAGTCAACTTCTACCGTTTCTCCATCTCTTGGCCGAGAATTTTACCAAACGTATTATTATTATATTAATAATTATTTTTACAAAAAACAAATATTTTTAATAAGAATTTATATTTGTAATATAAAAAAAATCAATAAAAAATAATGACCTTGAAACGACTTTTAAGAGAAAATTAAAATGTAATTCAAAATTATTTTATAAAACTAAAAATTTGAATTCATAGTAGTATACGTTCAAATTTTTAAAATAATTTAAAATTTGAAGAGTGCAATTTGCACAAATTGCATTATGTCATTGCGTGCCGTTTCAATTATAATATTAGGTGTACAAATAAGTCTCCGCCGTTTGTCAAAATATGGCCCCACCAGTAAATTATGTTGAAATTGTCAGATGTAAAACGTAATATGGTAAGTTTGGACATCTGGTAACAATATTACGTTAAAGTATTAGTGACTCTGTATTAGCATCACATAATTTTTTGTGTGCAAACATATCAAGTTTTGTTCCGAATAAGCGTCATTTGCGGGAACTTTTGATTTACTTCTTTAATTTGAAGAAATCTGCAGCTGAGTCGCATAGATTGCTTATGGTGAGACTGCTTTAAGTGAAAGAAGTTGTCATGACTGGTTTTAAAAATTTAAAAACGGTGAGTTTGACGTGGAAGACAAAGAACGTAGTGGAAGGCCGAAAGAGGCCGAAGACACGGAATTGGAGGAAGATTCATGCCAAACGCAAGAAGAACTTGCACTTACATTAGGAGTGACTAGACAAGCAATTTTGCATCGTTTAAAATTGTTAAAAAAAAAAAAATAAAAAAAAAAATATTTTTCAACATGATAATGCTCGTCTGCATTTTGCGGCGCCGGTCAAAACCTAATTGGAAACACTTAATTTGGAAGTCCTACCCCACCCGCTGTATTCACCAGACATTGCTTCTTAAGATTATCACTTGTTTCGGTCGATGGCACATGGCCTGTCTAAGCAGCGCTTTACATCATATGAAGATACTAAAAATTGGGTCGATTCGTGGATAGCCTCAAAAGATAAATAATTTTTTCGATGTGGTATTCGAATGCTGCCAGAAAGATGTGAAAAAGTAGTGGCTAGTGATGGACAATACTTTGAATAAAAAGTAATGTACGGTTCCTGCACAATAAATTAATAATTTTTGATAGAAAACGGCGGAGACTTATTTGTATACCTAATAATACACCATGTTTTTAAAGAAAACTTATTGGACGACCTACTCGTACGATTGTTTACATTATTTACATTTATGAAAACAAGTTGCAAAAATTGTCTTTTTCTAAAATCCACTTTAGAATAATAATTATTGTAATAGGTAATAATTTGTGAATAAATATTTGAAATAAATCATGATTAAATATTTGGAATTATATAATATATAAATATATATATATATATATATATATATATATATATATATATATATATATATAATTATTGTAAAAGAAAATATAAATGTTATCAGATGTTATAAATGCAACAAATATGGCCATAAAAAACTTAATTGTAACAATAATCAATCATGTCCAAGATGTGGAGGAGAGCACGATTTAAAATCATGTAATTCTAGTGATTATAAATGTGTAAACTGTATTGGTGCAAAAAATTACTTGTCATTGGATATTGAAGTAAATCATGCTGTATGGGACAAGGAATGTAAAGTTTTTAATAGAATAAAAAATCTTATTCAAAGCAAAACTAACTATAGTTTGGACTAGCAACTACAGAATATATTAGTTGATAAAAATGTTTTTCAGTACATGAATGCACAGGGGATTACTATCTCATTTTGATGAAATTGAAAATTTAATATTGCAAGAAAAACCGGATATAATGTGCCTGGCAGAAACACACTTGACTGAAGATATAAATGATCATGATTTAAATATTTTAGGTTATAATATTATATGAACAAATTCTAAATCACGACATATAGGGGGCGTGTTAGTGTATGTTAAAAACTCATTAAATTTCAAAATTATAGAAGAACATGTATTGGAAAAGAATTTTTGTCCGAAATAATTTGGATGTCGTGATAATCTCCACAAACCTCCAAGAAACAATTATACATCAATATTTTAACGAACAATCTTAAGATTGATTCACATTATACGTTCCACATACTATAAAATATAGTTAAAATATGATCTGAAGAAAATTAATTCTAGTCCAAACTGGATAAATTACTTTGAAAATGTAATTGAACACAATTACCAATTACCTTCATAAAAAGTAATTCAATTAACTTAGTAATTGATATTCAATTACTTTAAAAAATATTTAAAAAAATATATATTTAAAAAGAAAAATAAATTATTAAAAACTAAAATTAATTAAAAATACCGTTTGCTTTAATCAGTATAATATACCAGTTATTCAAATAATTTATTTTACAATACATGTCTTCTAGGTACATAAATTATTAATGCAAAAGATGAAGATGAATACAAAAATGTATTATATTTTATAAACATTTCTTTCAGTAGTTCAAAATCTTCAAAAATATCCATACTTTCTTACCAAATGTAATTAAATTTTTATAAGGTAATTAATTATTTAAGAGAATTTGAATTACTTTTATGTAATTCGATTACTTTTAGAGTATTTAAAGGAGGTAGCAGGATAAGCATAGGAAATCGGCCCCAGACGAATTTTGACTTGTCGTAGCTTTTGACCGCTTAAAAACTAGTAAAAAACAAGATTCGGATGGTTTTTAAATTTCTAATCCGTAACGGTAATTTCAAAACGGTAAAAATCGTTTTTTTTTGCTATAATTGTAAAATTATACCGAATTACTAGTAACAGTATAATATTCTACAGACTTTAGAGTATACATACAATTTTTTTCAGGAGTTTTTTTACCGGTTTTGACCGTTACAGAATTTTTTAAAACGAAAAAAAACTTTTAAAATACCATATTTTTCGTATAAATGTCGTGTTTTCTAAGGTTGTATTTGATGTAGAAAAAAGTCGCAAATACAAAATGTAGCCCTTTTCTTGGGGAACACGATTGTCTAAACCGCGGTTAAATATCTTGATCCTATAAGGCGATAAATGAATTTTAGTAAAGGATTGCATATACAGAATGAACCAAAAGTCCCGGAACGGTCAAATATCTCTAAAAATATATTTCCGATCAACAAAATAAAAAACACGTGTTCAATCTTTTTCAAAAAGCTATCCACTGATATCCCACCTGACCCCCTACACCCACCCCCAGGCGGTGGCGGGATTGTCAACTTTGAAATTTTATTTAGAATTTTTAATAATTTTTCCTGCCAAACCAGCATGAGTTTGAAAAAAAAGTTACTTAGCTATTATGTAGCTAATTTTTTTCTCTATTTTACTGAATTTTTTCAGATTGTTTTCAGCAAATTTTGAAAAAAGTCTTATTTTGAAAAAATCTCAATGGTACCTTTAGAGATTTTCAAAAATTCAGTTTTTAATTTTTTTCTACTAAACGATGCATCCTAGAATAATGGTTTATTCACCAAATTATAGTACTCATTATTCCGCATTTTTCCATATCATGCTTATTTTCCTACACTTCATAGTTTTTGAGAAAAAAAATAAAAACAAAAAAATCAAAAGAAAATTCTAGAGCCCACACGGCACATGCTAGCAAATTAAAACTAAAACCAAATTATAGAACTTATTATGCACTATCGAAAAGTATTCTAAGTATTTCTTCGAATTTTACTCGAGAAAGTAGTATATCGCAATTTATCGATATTACATGTTAAAGTCCTATGTTCTGGGGTCGCGGTCAACACACTGTATAAATTTTCTATATTTCTATATTTCTATTAATTACAGCGCTATCTATCATAAATAGAAAAAAATGTTTTAGACAAATAATACGTATTTTTAGCCATAGAATCCAAATCTGCAATAAAAAATAGGGGTTCCTATTTAAAATTTCAAAGTTGACCACCCTCCCGCCGCCTGGGGGTAGGTGTAGGGGGTCAGGTGGGATATCAGTGGATAGCTTTTTGAAAAAGATTAAACTCGCGTTTTTTATTTTGTTGATCGGAAATATATTTTTAGAGATATTTGACCGTTCCGGGACTTTTGGTTCATTCTGTATATGCAATCCTTTACTAAAATTCATTTATCGCCTTATAGGATCAAGATATTTTAACCGCGGTTTAGACGATCGTGTTCCCCAAGAAAAGGGCTACATTTTGTATTTGCGACTTTTTTCTACATCAAATACAACCTTAGAAAACACGACATTTATTCGAAAAATATGGTATTTCAAAAGTTTTTTTTTCGTTTTAAAAAATTCTGTAACGGTCAAAACCGGTAAAAAACTCTTGAAAAAAATTGTATGTATACTCTAAAGTCTGTAGAATATTATACTGTTACTAATAATTCGGTTAAAACAAATTAACTACATAAAAAATTTTTTTTTTACAATTATAGCAAAAAAACGATTTTTACCGTTTTGAAATTACCGTTACGGATTAGAAATTTAAAAACCATCCGAATCTTGTTTTTTACTAGTTTTTAAGCGGTCAAAAGCTACGACAAGTCAAAATTCGTCTGGGGCCGATTCCCTATGCTTATCCTGCTACCTCCTTTGTAATTATGGTCCCAATTCGGCGAACGAACGTATTTTATTCCGCGTGCAGTTTAGCGAGCAGAGTTCGGGTGTAGAAGAAGTTTTCTTATACCGACACGAATTATTATATGTTTTGTTTGGTAAATTATTGTGTGTGTGTGTGTGTGTGTTTGTTTGTTTCTCTTTAGAGAATTTAATCATTTTAGTTGGAAGTGTGTGATCAAGTTTAAAATGGTTTTTAATATTGTTTTATATATTAACGTACACGTACAAATAATTTACAATTAACAAATTAACGGTTTTTTCTTATAGTGTATCTTATGTAACCATTATTGCCTTCGAATGATGATGGTAAATTGGCTGGCAAAATACATGTAAAGGAATAAATATGTTGACCAGCTGGTAAAGTTGTTTCACCTTAAAATTTAGCAAATATTATTGCACTGAACTAATGTTTTTTTTTTTTTTAAGAAAACTGCTTTAGGATTAAGTTCTGTATTAAAATTTATTTATAATCAACGTTTTGACGAATCGCAATGCTTGGCTTCATCAGGATCATTGATAAAATAAATCTATGCTATGTAAAAAAAAAATTATATAATTGCACGACAAAAATGGCAAAATTTACTACAAAATTGGTATTTTAAACGACAAAAATGGAAAATTTTACTACAAAATTAGTATACTAAACTATTTTTTTATTTATTTAAAAAAAAGATCAACACTCTTGAAGATTTAATATAATACAATTAATATACATTTTTCTTGTCTTTGACGAAGCAAATTTATCAATTACTTCATCAAAGTCAATCATTTTAAATGTTTCTCTTTCCACATTTAAAAATGCTAGGTCACTTAGGCGATCTTGTCCCATCGTTGATCGTAGATATGTCAAAATTAATTTTAATTTGCTGAACAAACGTTCACAGTTGGCAATTGATACTGAAATAGTAAGGAGTATTTGAAGTGCGACTCTCAGGTTTGGAAAAACATCTTCCCCATACGAGATTATAAAAGTATGAAACTCTAACGGAGTTTTACGTTCAATTTTTTTGCTACTGCGGAGTAACATCTTGCAGTCACATATTTCGATATAGAGTTCTGATCCATTAAAATCTGTATTATAAAATTCACCCAGATTTTTACAATTCTTTTCAAGATCGTTATCAACATTATCCTTGTTTAACAAATTTTCAACGTCCAGTAAAAATCCAAATTTGAAATTAAGAACACTCAGTCGTGTAAATCTTGTACTTATTTCCTGCTGCAGACGATCAACAAAGCTTTTCATAATGCGAGAAATTTTACTTTCTGCGGAAAGGCCAACATCTCTAGCCAATTCTCCGGGCATTTTTCGGCGTTTTCTAAGACTTAGCATTTTCTATTGCCTCTTCACAGATTTCGTCTCGAATTTCTGCAAGTTCAGTTGCGAGACAATTAATTAAAATCACAGAATAATTGTACAAGTTGTTTGATTTGCGCAAAACAAATTACTGTACAGTATAATTATATATTAGCTTGTTAATTATAATTAAATAGTACCATATACGGTATATGACTATAGAGAGAACAACTGACAGATATATGTCTTCATTAATAAATACAAACAACAAAAATCAATTCACTTTAAAAGATAACAGTACTTCAAAATAGTTCAAACAACAGTCGGCAGAATAGACATGTTATATATTAAACTACAAACTATAATGTAATCAAAAATATTTTACACAAAGATGCTGTTGGTTATTTTATTTTTATATAATTATATATCTCAATAATAAACTTTAATTTCATCTGTATTGAAAGAAATATTACATACTTTAATCTCATCCAAATATTGAAAAAATTTCCCATTTATTAAAATATGTTTGTCTAACACTGCATGAAGCTTAATAACAAAACTGCATGCAAATATGTATGCTGGCCATTTCATCCTTTTTACATAAACATATCGACGGCCTGTCAAACTGTATTTATTAAATGTTCAATCCAATAACAGATTTACATGAAAAAATATTGGCGCAGATAATCTGGTTATGACATGAACATAACTTTGCTGATTGAAAACAAATCCATATGATCTATTTTTAATTTTACTGTTAGTAAAGACGGAAAGCTCAAACAAGCGACAAGGAAGAAACAACAAACAAAAAAAAAGTAAAACTAGAAAATGTCGGCTATTTCTTGCGGACATCTCAAGGTCGGTTCATTAATCTTCTTTACGAAATTTTTTATTTGCATTCGTACATACCGCTGCTTCAGGCCACCGGAAAAAAAATGCTACATTTCACAGTTAATTAAATTCTGACCACTGTCAAACCAAACCGCAGAATTACGGCTTTTTGTCATTCACAGATACATTGCAATCACATTTCTATACAATGAAACTATAATTGAATTTAAATAACTTTTTTGATACCAAATGTGCAACAGAATTATTTCGAACTGTTTATTGAATTCTTATTTTCAATTATGTTTACCACAAAGAAATAAAACTATAATGCCTGGTATTATAAATGCTAGTTAATTAAATTATTTGAAGAATAAAATCAACTTTAGAAATTAATTTATTACATACATACACAATCACGCTATGTACCCAAAACGGTGTGCCATTATCCATTATCCCGAAATTTATTTATTCCATAAATTTCTATATTATACAGAATGAATAAATTTACTCTAGTTGTAAATCTTTGTAGTAACATTTGTTTTCAAAGTTATTAAATTAGGAAGTAAATTTACTTAAAAAGTTACTAACTGGTGTTTATTCTTATGTTTATAATACCGGACGTGTTACCCTGATAATAATAGATATTCTAGGAATAACCTATTCTATTAACATTGATAAATTAACTTAATGTGAATTTATTCTTAAGTTAATAATTATTACTTATATATTTATTATATTTTTTATTATTACAAATAAAAGAGTTAAGATAGATAGTAATGTAATAATGCATCATATACTTAGGAATTTCGGTAGAATTTGTTAATATAAGATAAAATCATATAAATCAATCATTTGCAGTTTACTTAAAAATATACACTTAAAAGCCATTTAAATTCAAAACTACGGATCAGTCGCACGACTTGTTCTGAACTTAACTGTATAAATGTATTATTGATTCGGAATAAATATAAACAGTAGACTATAAAAATTTTCATATTTAATGGACTGCAAAATGTTTAAAATATTTGTAGTATCCAGAACAATTCTCTTTAAATATATATATTGTTTTTTTTTAATAGAATACTTCTTAATCCCAGATATAAAACAGTAATTTTTTCTCGAAGTATTACAGAAAGTTAAACTAACAAGTCATTAGTTTTACTTTGCGGTGTTGCGGTGCTTAAAAACTGTCGAAATTAAGTGGCGAACATAGCGCATAAAATCCGTTTAATGAACAATCCATTATCTTGATTCTCCCAACCAGAAAAATGTTTGAATTTTAACTAACTACAACGCGTAAAATTAATGTAAAGCTTTGGTAAACCGAACATATGGAAACGAGACGAATAGTTGCCGATGATAATGACCAGCAATCTCACTTCCCAAAGAAATAACTAATATGTCCTGTTAACATGTTGCCAGTTATAGATAAAATATTGGAAAAAGCCGTTTATGAACAGTTAATGACACACTTACAAAAAAATAATATTTTAATAGAACAGCAATCAGGATTTCGAGAAAATCATAGTTGTGAGACTGCATTTCAATGTGTGTTGAATGATTGGGTGACATGCATAGATAATAATAAATAGTACATTTTGGCAGTGTTCCTTGATTTAAAACATGCTTTTGAAACTATTAACAGAGGAAAGCTTGTCAAAAAATTAGAAAATTATGGAATAGCAGGAACATGTTTAGGGTGGTTTAAAAATTATTTGGTTGGTAGAAAGCAAAAGGTAAAATGTAATAATGTGTATTCAGAAGAAATTATGGTGGAAATGGAAATACCGCAGGGTACTGTTTTAGGTGCAATATTATTTATAATATACATTAATGACATAGGAAAAAATTTAAAGATTGTAATTACAGTTTATTTGCTGATGATACAATGGTGTATATAGCAGGAAGTAATCTTAAAAAAAGTATTAATACATTAAATACAGAATTAAATACATTAGATCAATGGTTAAAAATTAATAAATTAAAATTAAACATAAATGAAAGTAAAGTATTGATGTTGGGATCTGAAAATCTGTGGAAAGAATTAAAAAATAGTAATCACAAAATTATGATTGGAAATGGGAATATTGAAATAGTAGAAAGTATTAAGTATTACATATTACATATGCAGCGTCAGTTCTCCTTATGTGTAATAGAGGGGATATTGATAAGCTGCAAAACCTACAAAATAAAGCAATGAGGCACATTTTGCATAAAGATAGATACAGTAGGATTGATGATATGTTAAAAGAGTTAAAGTGGATGAATGTGGATAGATATATTATGTATAACTTTCTGGTTTTTGTGCATAAAATTAATAGTAAAATTGCACCTTCTTACTTACTAAAATTTAATAAAAAAAATTCTGAATTGTACAATTACAACACTAGAAGTGCTAGTCATTTCCATATTGATTTCAAAAAACAGGAACAATTAAAAAAATCAGTATTAGTGAAAGGTGTCAGTGAATATAAAAAATTTAAATTAGAGTTAAGGCAATTTATGTTACATACTAATTGAAATCACTCGTAATGTATTAATATATGTATAAATTTGTAAAAGTAATTTGGAATAGCTTTGCTAAATAAAGTTTATTATTATGAAGAATGTTCCAACAAGTCGTCGGTGATGCTTTCTCTCAAACAGCGCCAGCCGGTTGCTGAAGCCCGTCAGCATTTTACACCTAATCTAATACGCTAGGCCTGATGTAGTCATTTATCTAGCGCGCACCCCGTCAAAGTACGGCAAAGGTTACGAAAGTTATTGCATAATATTGAACATGGTTATGACATTGAGAAAGAAAGCTGCCACTTCAGATATTCATATTATTTATTCAACGTCTTCCTAATATTTTTTTGCTATCTTTTTGATTATCAATCTATGACCAGTTGTGATATTTTCTCGTTTTTTTATTACTTTTACATTAGTAGTACTAGACACTTAAAAATATATTAGAATATATTGCTATTATCTGCTATTATCAGAAATCTGAATTTTTATCATCTCTTAAACGCAAATTTCGAATCTTTCAGTGTATTCAGAAATTTTAAGAATCTAGTTGTAGATATTTGAATTTTATTTTTTGTTTCTAAATAAATTGATTATACACAATTTGTTTCTATTCATATTGATTTTATATTTATACACGCAAGTGATATTTTTATATTTAGAAAAGTGTGCAATTTATTTACAGTATTTACGTTTATACAACTTATTTTCTATTGAAAAGTATTAAAAATATTAAATGATGACATCAATTCCAGAAAACTCTCAAAATGATCTTTCTTAGAATTTGACGATGATCCAACCGAAACAGCCGTAGCATCGGTAGAAGAATTTAAAAACGATGATCCTGTGAGGACATCAAGTCCCAAAGACTCTCCAATCGATCCTAATAGAGTCACCAAATATGAGGTAATTCAAATATTAGAATTATACAATGTTATAACTGAATCAGCCATAGATCCATTAAAAGAACTTAAAGACGGCGATTTTGTTTCGGAAATATTAATTGAATACTACATCTACATTAATGAAAAATTGAATGATTCTGATGTTGAAATTCATGATGACAGTCTCGAAGAATCAGCCGTTTCAGATCTGAATGACAAGTGTTTAAATTTGGAAGAATCTGAATGATTCTGATGCTAAAATTTATGAAGACAGTCTCGAAATAAACAACAAACATTTAAATTTCAAAGAATCAGCCGATTCAGATCTGAATGATTCTGATGCTGAAATTTATGAAGACAGTCGCGAAATAAACACCAAACATTTAAATTGCTAGCTAAACATTTAAACTGCTAACTATATTACCAGGCCGTTAAGCACTTCCCATACATGATGGAAGCCCTACACTTCAAAATCTACGCAGACCATAAACCAATCACTTACGAATTCCGCAAAAAGCATGGCCAGATCACCCTAAGGCAATTCAGACATCGACCTAGACTACATTGCTCAATTCACTACAAACATCCGAAACATATCTGAAGTCGACAACGTAGTCGCTGACGCATTATCTCGGACAGAAGAGCTAGAATCTTCCATTGATTACGAAAAACTAGTTGCCTCACAAAAAACCGATTTAGAACTCCAGTCACTAAGACAAAAGAATAAAACGCTGCAATTGAAAACAATAAAATTGCCCGACACAAACATCGAAATACATTGCGATGTCTCCACATTGGCTGCACGACCATTCATCACAGCACCGTTTCAAGAATTAGCCTTCAACAGCATCCACCGCTAACCCCATCCTGGAGCAAACGCAATGGTCAAACTCATGACTCAACGTTATGTCTGGCCGTCGATAAATTTCAAATTGATTCACCTCAACTATTCCGTGGTCGCGGTGAACATTCGCGGTGAATGGGAATGAATTGCAGTAAAGATGCGAAATTACTTGTCCCACTTTCAGGGCATAAATGGAACGAAGTTAGACACGATCAATCCGTTATGTGGCTTGCTGCGTGGACTGACAATATTCAAAAAAAGAAAAATAATTTACAATGAGTCCTTGTTTAGAATTAAATGACGAAAATGATTATAAGAAATTCGAGAGAGTAAATTTGGGAGAAAAATTAAAATAATTAGAAAAAATATAAAAAAAGGTTTTATATCTAAAAGAATGGTTATCAAACAACTTAGCACAGCTGTATTTTGAATTGATATTTAACTACAAAGATCTTGCAACGAGTAGAAAAGTACAGATGAAAATGATACAGTCGGTTGTTATTCGTTATGGATTGAACATGGTCACATTATACGAATAGAATAATAAAAAATATGTTACTTTAAATTTTCTTGGTAAATATTCGATTTGTTATCACAGAACTTGTCAATCGTTTACGAAAAATAAATCGGCTAGCGACCGTACATTCCATTGTATCAATCCAAAAATTTTGAACAGATATCTCAATGGCTTGATGAAAGATCTTATAGCAAAAGTGTTTCGTACTTATAGAGCGTCACAAACACTTCAGAAAAATTAAAATATACCAATATGGATCATTCGGTTAACCAAAAGGAACTCTCATACATGCACGCGAATCGAATAGTTGCAATTTTGTCTAACCACCATCGATCTCCATCAAACAATAATGATGAATTAATAAATATACTTGAACGCAAAATTAATATAATCAAATTAGAAATTGAAGAGATGCTTTAGCAAGTTTGTGGCGGCCTCGCCAAACACTTGCTTACGCTCCTGCCTGTAGCAAAACGCAATTAAGTTTCAGTTCATTAAAATATAAGTTCGGAAAAGTTTTTTTACTTTGTTAAAACAAATTTTTAATTTGTATATTTTTTTAGCATACATTTCTTAAGGTAGAAAATGCCAAATATTATGTTAGCTCACACTAAACTGTAACTAAACGTACCCCTCCCCCCAACCCCTCCAAGGGGTGACTAAATAGATTTTACTACAGCAATACTGTGCGAGAGGAATTTTCATCATTTACATTTGATTTTGATATTTTTCAGAAGACGAAATTCAATGTTTCCGCGAAAAAAACAAACTATATCAAGAAAAATCGTATAACGTTCAAATAGATCTTGCAATTATTATGTTCCAAAGTTAATATTATAGACAAGATAAATAAAAATGCGATCGTTACGCGTTAGTTATGAAATTAAAAATTGGAAACACGAAAAACCACCGATTTTCAAAAAACTTGAATAAATTAGAATTCACATATGCATATTTATTCCAGTTGCTTTGGTAATAAAATTGTCAATATGTATGTCAAATTTGAAGTTACAATATTTTCATTTAATATATAAAAAGTTCAATTTCTGTTTCAAAAAATTGGTTGTATTGAAAAATATGATTTTATAATAAATGCAGTATATTATTAATAAGATTAAAGTGCATTGATAACGACAAATTCAAAATTACAAGAATAAAATTAGCGATTTATTAATGAAAATTATAAAATATGGCTTTTGTTCACAGGGAATAATTACTAGCTTCATAAGAAATAGGAAATCTACACTGAAAATTCTAAATTGCTGTTCATTTTTTCTAAAAATCATTTTTATATTAGCATGTGCGTTTTAAAAAAAGATTTAAATAAATCTGTAAATTGAATCTAAGACTTTTTATTTATTATTTTTTATTCTTAGCGGTTCCAGATAAGTCTTAATATGTATATGAAGATATAATAGATATATGTTTTACATTTTGAACAATAGGTAAAGAAAGAAATTCGGGAGGGTCAGAATGGGCCCTGCGATACCAGAGGACCAGAATCTTGTGATACCAGTTAAAAGTTAATACTATTTAATTTTAATTAAAAGAACTGAATATTTTGTAAATCATTTGATAAATAAATAATATATTTATATATTTCTTTTTTTAAAAACGCCCCATAGAAGATGTGCATAATCAAATATATATAATTTACTATTTTTATACTTTCTATAGTAATTTTGTATTTTGCTCAAATGTACTTTTATTATTATTTTAGGAGCCATGAGCGACAATAAAGAAAAACCTTGTAATAGAACTTTATACGAAGCATGAGTCTGTTCACAAATTAAATAAGTGGGACGAAATAACACAAGATTATAATAGAACGTCCCCAGAGCCAAAAACGTCCAACCAATTCAAAGCAGTCTACTACAACAGAAAAAAGGAGTAAAAATACGAATAATGTATGTATTGAGGTGGATTCAGAGATTGCAACATAGCAAAACAGCGCAGCACATAACATAAGTCTCACGACCAAATACAACGCCTTTTAGAAGACATTTACAGGAAGCACGAGTCTGTCGCCACATGGACAACGTTCGAAATGAACAACGTTCTCTAAATATAACTAACTGCTCATCTACTGTAACACACCAACCTGGTATGAATGCATCCTGTAGGTATGTGTTCCACAAGCTATAGCAATTTCTAATGGGCTGCAACTTGTCACTGCATCTATGAAGGCGTCGGACGACAGCCTCATCGAATCTCAAAACTCTCAGGATTACCTGAAATCTGTTTCGTTGTTACAGAAAACGACGTATCGACGGCGCCCCTAACACCAGTCCCCCCGCCGTCACCGACAACAACACCTACACCACGACCAAAACGGCAAGTGCGTTTCCCCTACAGGTACCAAGCCGGTCTATCGTGATCGTAGACTCGACCACTAGCAGGGCGGTACTGTAGCAACAAAGTAGCTACGTACTCAGAAGATTGTTGTGTACAATAAACTGATACGACCAAACGACAAATTCCCAAAACTAATTATAATTCAACCTTCTACGAAGGCAAACTTTCTCAGTTTCTCGGAAGGTATTGTCCGTTAAGTTTTATTCGTTATGATTGGTGCCCCACCATCAGGGGTTGCACGCGGGATGGTGAATTTGTCGGTTGGTCGGGCAGTCCGCTCACGATCTCAGATCGAGAAACATATTATCTGTTACGTTATACATGTTGCCTATATCTGTTGTATATGTTTAATGTATTTCTATTTTGTGTGTCGATAATATAAGTAATTGTATATTAATTACTGTGAGTTTTATTTACGCATGAACCCCAAATAAGCATAATTGATTACGGAAATACAATATATGGAACTGCTTCAAAACATTACTACAAAAACTAGACACTGTACAGTCCAAGGCCATTAGAATTTGTATTGGAGCCATGCAATCAACTCCTATAAATATTTTACAAGCAGAAACAAAAATTATGCCATTGCACTTAAGAAAATCACTACTCAGCCATCGATATAAAATAAACAGGCAATATCTATCTCAGAGATACTATCTATCTTCATTAGCATCTACTTTCCTCACTTCAAACTATTGGGAAAAGAAACCAGTACCTCCACTTATTGAAAGTTTTTGTGACATAAAGGAAAACAACTTTCAGTATAACACAGCAAGTACTTATCCCTGTTTTACCTTTCCACTAAATTATTTTTTACACAACGAATATTTCCTTCCTAACACAAATATTAAAATATTTAACAATATAGCTAAAAATTATATAGAACATATATAAATCGCGACTGGTATGATTATTACCACCTTTTCACAGATGATTCTAAATCAAAAGGAGGTGGTTGTGCATTCTATGATCCGCAAAGAAATTTACAAAGTACATATTCTCTTGACAAAAACACTTCAATATATTATGCAGAACAAATAGCAATTAGTAAATGTTTGGATTACGTAAGTACTCGAAATATTTCTAAATTTCTAATTTTTCGGATAGTAAAAGTACAATAAAGAAATTTAAAAATCTCGGATTTGTCAAAGACAATATTTATCTTCTATACGAAATACTTCACAAAATAGAAACACTAAAAAATCAGGGGAAACCATAAAAATAATGTGGATTAAATCACATGCTGGCATTAAAAACAATGAAATTGCTGATTATTTAGCCAAGGAAGCCATACGAAGTGGAAAATTACTAAATAACAGTTTGAATCCTCAAGAAGAAAAAAATATTTTATCGAAGAAAATGGGAGCACGAATATGGTATAAGCATAAAAATTAAGGGCAGCTACTACGGCTCCATTCAAGAATCCATTCCAAAAAAATCTGGTATACTTCGTACTATAACAGAGACTTTATAAAAACAATTACCCGAATGCGATTTGGACATACCGGAACTAACTCTCATCTTTACAAAATCAAAATTAAACTTACCATGCAATGAAAATAGTATCGCCGATTTAATCATATATATTTTGCCTGCCCACTTCTAGAAACCGAATAAACAGATCTAATTAAGGCACTAATAAAATTAAAAATATATCCTCCACTAAATACACAATTATTATTAACAACAGAAAACCGAAGATCGTGGGAACTACTCTACAACTTTGTTCAAACTAACAAAATTTTAATATATGAAAACAGCGTAGAATATCGTATAAAATATTAAAATAAGCTTATAAAATTATTGGCTGGTTGATTGGCAAAGCACCGAAAACCAGCAAAACCCGAAGGTAAAAGAAAAAAATATTTTGAAACATATTACATTATTGCTAATTATATTATATTGTCATATAGCACAAATCAACTACATTAAGTTAAAGTATACACACAAAAAATGCCTGAATCCAGCAGTGGTACAAACACTCTACCAGCAAATTACGTTATCGCTGTAACTACAACATCAACTACAACAATAAATACAAATACTTCGTTTACAAATACGTCGCCAATCATATCAACAACGGAATACACTCATTCTCCTATTAGACAATTAACATATAGTGATCATAATTTTGAAACAATTGCTAACCAATCACAAAGTGAGTCCAATTTTTTCATGGCAAGTGATCACAAAAAAAAGAAGATATAAAAATACCACCACTCAGCAACCAAAAAGAATTCAAAATACTCATTAAAATAATAACATAATGCATACGTCAAACAGGTACTGAATTATGCAAAGGAATACGCAACAGAATACAAATAAGTTAAACAATAAACCTTCACAACAAACCACCCCCAGTCAGTCCTTAACTGTTCTGCAATGGTATCATCTCTCAAAATTGCTCTTAAAAATGACGAATTTATATGTAAGTCATTTACAAGCAATGAATTGAAAATAAATACAAACTCAATAGATGCGTTATAGCATTTCACCAGAAGAAATTCAAAAAGAATTAGAAGACAAAGGCTTCCTAATACGCAATGTAACAAATATGTAAAGTTGAAAAAAGATAAACCCACTTTCATTATTCTTGGTCTATATAATAAAAACAATTCCAATATACGGAATTCAAATGTGGGGCTGCGCTAAAAAAGTAATATTAATATTATCCAAAGAATACGAAACAAAATATTAAGACTGCCGGCAAATATCCCACGGTACGTAACCAACGAAACACTGCACAACGATTTGAAAGTGAAATACGACACCAAACAGAAAACGCCCTTTTCTACAAAATATAAATAAGGTCTAAACTCTCACCCGAATAAACTTGCAGTAAACCTTTTAAACAAAGAAAATGAAAAAGAAGACTTCAACGAAAAAGCCACTCGATCTAGAAACATAAGAACAATAATAGAAACTATAGACACATCATTAGATGCATCTTCTCTCATGTTATTGAAAAATATATCATATTTGCTGGCTGACCTAACGGGCAGTTGTTAATAAATTTGTAAATAAAAAAAAAACATTTATTTGATGTGTCACACTAATTGAAATGTTTTCAAAATAATTTTAGTAATAAAAACATTATACATAAAGATGACTTTAAAGACACAAAAAATCGACGTTTTGAGTGCTCAAAAAGTCACTTATTTGAGCCGATGTGTGATAGTTTGCATTGTTGTGATGAAGATTAATCAGTCTTCAGTGGTTAGTTTTCCTTATTTCTGAATTGACCATTCTACGTTGCACTAAAAATTTATAAAATACATATAAATAAATTTTCTTTATGTTTTTTTTTGTTTAGTTATATTCCCTAACTTCATTGTTGAATTTGAATATTTTTGTTTATTTTTCTTTTTTAATGAGTTTTTCACTTGACTTCGCTTCACTTGTCACTTGTTACGCGTTTCGGCTATTGCCATCGTCAGACTATTGGGGTGGTTGATGTGATGGGTATTTATATGTTTTATTTTTATTTTTATGGTGGGAGTAAACATCTTATTAGAGCGAATGTTGTGTCGGAATTGCTGTTGATTTACGTATTTATAATATTTTTGTTTTAAATTTTTTCTTTATATATTTCGAAATTTTCTTTTATGTTTAATCTATTTAATCTATTGCAATACAAGATATGGAAATAGTTAAAATAGAACAAAAAGGCAATAGATAAAACAACCGACCACCAATTGTCGAATTGGTATAAAAAAATATTATCGGAAAAAGTGTTTTTAATAATAGTGAACTATCTATTATGTAAGAAAAAAAACCTATGAAAAATATTGACATTAATAATAAAGCAATAATGACATTGGTCAAAAAATTAAATAAATACAATATAAAAATGCAATTGAAACATTAACCTGTGTAATTGCAAGAGGAAGGTATATTTTAAACTAATTGTGTCAGGATAAAACGACCAGCAGATTATTATTATGGTCGTAGCCCCATATTTCGGGTATTCGGGCATACCCACCACAAGTTGCATATGTAAAAATATATCGTTGGCCAGATATAAAGAATGCTAACGTAATAGAAAGTATACATTACTGTAAAATAAGAAATCAGGCAAATCATACAACCTTATGTGTAAAACCCGTGCCATTATCAGCGGATTGGTACATACATCTGGTAAGTAGACAATACAATAATAACAATATGATAGCATCATAGAAAGCAACGGATATATATATATATATATATATATATATATATATATATATATATATATATATATATATATATATGGGCAGAGGGGCAGAACAGAAAGTAGGAAATAGTTAAAAAAAAATGTTGTACACAAAAGTGTGCACCGCATCCGCAGTTGGAAGTAATTGAGAAGTAATTTTAAGGTTAATGATTATACTTATTCATTATTTTTATTGACAGCCATGGCGCTCAACCTGTTAAATGAAAATATAATTTGTCAAATTTAAGATTTATAAAACAGTTTTTGAAATTCAAGAACACGTTCTTGTTGCTTCCATGTCTTTCACGAAGAGGCAAGTGCACTTTTGAAAAAGAAAAAACCTGCCGTGTTAACCGCAAAAATATCCCTGCAGTGCTAATATTTTCTTAATGTTTTGCATCGAGCAAAAAAACTAAAAAAAAAGAAAAAAAAATTGTTTGTGTCGTGTTTTGTGCCGCAAAGTTGGAAAGCAAAAAATAATTTTTGCTCTTGTAAACACATTGTATAATTTTATAAAAAAAAGTCACAAAAATATTGACACATAAAAAATGATAAAATAGCTGTTAAAATGCTGTCAATAATATTTTCATGATTCAAAATGGCTTTTTCAATATTTATCCGTTGTTTGTTGAATTTTCAATGTAAATGATGCTCGTCGGATAATTCAAAAACCGCGCCAATAGTGTTAACGTGATCTGTCACCAGATGTCGCGTCCGTTTGATCTCAAGGCAGTGTCTTTCAGCACGTGCAGCTATAACCTCAACATTGTACATCTGTAAACGTGAGTATCATGAAGCCGTCAAGTGTTGACGAATCTGTGTTTCTAATCAGTGAAGTTGATGTTCAAATAACTGGCAAATAAATTGCCCACAAGTCTTCAAGTACTCAAAGTGCTTTTTTTCTATTTGCGTTGTTTGCATCGAGAACTAAATTCGAGTATAAACGAAGTAATCAAGGAAGTTTTGATGTTTTGGTACAAAACTGGTATTCCTACCATCCGCGAAGATCATTGCAAAGAGAAACTACGTGTTTTATACAATGAGTGGCGTGCGCTTGGAAAACACAAACAACGTAACGCAGATGAGCAGGCAAAATTCAAAACATCTATTCAAAAATTATTTGACATTTCACCAAGAGATGTTTTTGAACGAATCAGCGAAGAGAAAAAAATCTTCTTATTAGATCAACGCTCAGATGCCCGACTTGGTTACATTGCCAATATTCCAACTAGACAAGAAGAGTTGTCCCAACAAACATTGTCGCTCTCTTTACATAAAAAAGGTAACATTAAATTTTAACAACAAAAATTGCTTCGATAACTTTGAATACCTAATTTTTTTCATTTTAGAAAACGACGAATATACCGTTGAGTTATTTCCTCGCTACGAAAGTAAAGTTTTGTCGCAAAAACACGGTAAATAAATAATTTAATATTCCAAATCAAAATCAATTTAATGATTTATTCAATTTAATTTTTTCATCTAAAAAAATTTCGTCTCTTGAAAAATAAAAATCATTCATTGTTGATGATTTTAATTTTTTACTTTTTAAACGTAGATTTTTAGACATTTTAAACTTAGATTTTGTAACTTTTTTATGTTTCTGCAGAATCTGTCGTTTCATTGTCAAGTGAAACTACAGAAAGTACAACTAGTGCCACGTCAAGCGAAGATCTGTACGGAGAACAACCAGGACCTTCGTCGCCGAAGAAAAAACGAGCTACAGTAAACATCCTCAACGAAAATCTCGTGGGTGCGTTAGATAGATTTAACATCACAGATAGACAAGCGTTCCATTTAATTTCTGCAGTTTGTAATGCACTTGATGAAAAAGGTGCTCTGAATCTCAATGTTGGTGATATTATTATAAATCGAACATCAATCAAACGTTTGCGAGAACAAATCCGAAAAGCGAAATTTGATCAAATAAGAAAAGAATTCGCGCAGTTCAACTTGAAAAGGCTCACTATTCATTGGGACGGCAAATTATTAACTAATTTAGTAGATCCACCGAAAAAAGTCGATCGATTGCCAATCATCGCAAGATCTGGAGATGAAGAACACCTCTTAGGTGTACCTCAAATTGAAAGCGGGACGGGTTTAAGTCAAGCCACTGCTATATATGAAACATTATGTGACTGGGGAATTAAAGATTATGTTAAGACACTTGGTTGCGATACAACTGGATCAAACCTCGGTCGTTATAATGGCGTAACAGTGAATTTAGAAAAACTTTTGGGAAAAGACTTGTTAATTCTGTCGTGTAGTCACCACGTGTTTGAACTCGTTTTAAGAGCTGTTTTTGAAGGGCAATACCCAAATACTTCTGGGCCTGATGTCGTAATTTTTAAAAAGTTTCAGAATGATTGGGAAAAATTGGACAAAACCAAGTTTAAATGCGGGATTGAAGACTCAACAGTAAATGAGGTTCTTAGTGAGAAAGTAGATAGAATCAAACGTGATGTCTTAGACTTTACAGCACAATTGCAACATTGAGATGATTATCGTGAGTAACTGGTTCTGGTTTTGGTGTATATCTGCGCAGTTCCGGATAATTATCAGTTTCGCAGTGAAAATGTTTTTGTTTCGCAAAGAGTACAGCTTGAAAAAAGCAGATGAGCGAAAATTGCGTGATATTTGTCTATTTATAATCATGATTTACGTCAAAGTATGGTTTACCGCACCTGTCGCTCGCAAAGCACCAAACAATGATCTCCAATTGCTCAAAGATCTTAACGCGTACAGTTTAATCAACAAACCCTCAGCTGATGTTGCGATGAAAAAGTTTGTTAAGCATTTGTGGTATTTAAGTCCGGAATTGGTTATGCTCGCCCTTTTTGATGAAAATGTCACCGTAGAGTTGAAAAGAAAGATTGTCGATCGATTAAAGAAGCGAACGGAACCGACCACTGAACCTGATGACGATGATGCAACTGGAATTTGCAAAGTTGATCGTTATGAAATCACAAAAAGCGAGGAAATATTTGACAAAGAAGTCGACTATTTCGTTACCGCACAGTCATTGAATTTTTTCAGCAGGTTTGATTTATCATGTGAGTTTCTTGAAATTCACCCGTCTGAATGGGACCAAGATGATAGCTGAATTTGTGCACCAACTGAAAATCGTTAATGATTGTGCTGAAAGAGCGGTGAAATTAATGTCAGACTATCACGGCCAGTTCACTAAAGATGAAGAACAGCAGCAGTATATTTTGCAAATGATCAAAAAATTTAGAGAAAAGTACCCGATCAATGCAAGACGTCAGGACTTTTAAGGTTTCTTACAGTTTGTTGAATGATAAATAATAAACATTAAAAAAAATTATTGTTAGTAGAAATTATTTAAAGTAAAGATATGTTTAAAAAAACTATTTTGACGCCTCTTTTGACAGTTGACATATGTCAACATTTGTTTTTGATGTCAAAATTATAATCCATACCCTAGAAAACTATAAAAAGATGATATTATAAAAAACTAATTCATAAATAAAAAAAAAATTTGACATCGTTTTGACAGCTGTCAATTGTCAAAATTCGTCTTAGACATGAGAATTGTAATCAGCTCCCTCGGAAACTATAAACATGGTGTTAAAATTGGAAAAACAAACGATTTCTGAATGAAAAAAAAATTTTGACAGCATTTTGACAGCTGTCAATTGTAAGAATTTGTTTTTGACACCAGAATAGTGATCAGCACTCTCAAAAACTATAAAAATAGTGATAATATTAAAGAAACAAACCTTTTCTGAATATGTTTGACAGCATTTTGACAGCTGTCAATTGTCAAAATACGTTTTTGACATTAGATTCGTAATCAGCACCCTCAAAAACCCTTAATAAACATGAAAGTTACCATTTTAAAAGAATATGTGCGCTCAAAATTAAAATCAATCTTTTTAATTAGACGTTAAGATTCTTAAAACTTTCAATTAATTAGGGGCACGGGTTAAACTTTATGACTGTGAGTTTTATCGTTACTAAAATACATTATTGGAGTAGTACAAACGATTAAGCCTTGGGAGACCAAAAATTCGCACTTTCCAAAATTAAGGACCACCCTAAATTATATATATATATATATATATATATATATATATATATATATATATATATATATATATATATAATTTTAAGTATTTTATAGAGTCTTCCAATGATTTTCTAGATCAAACAGATACTTCAGAACGTTTGCAATGGTTAAGAAATAATATAAAGCCGTGGACAGCCATCCAAGAATACTGGTGTGAAACTGTAAAACAAAGATTAAATGAACAAAATCATTCAATCTACGAATATTTCAGGAAATATCCTTGTTTAAAGCAACCACTAGGTTATGTACTGGTAAATAATTATTTCTACCCATGTCTAATAATCAATTAATATTTACAGTTTGAAAAAGACTTTAACATAAAATTCGGGGAATACTCTAATGCATTCTATTATACTTGGCCAAAATACGCCCGAAAAATTATTTGTTTGGCTAAAAAAAGCACCGACAAAAATATTATAAATTTTTTATGTTCCGTTCATGAAAATTTGGAAAATGAAGGTAAAGTTAAATTTATTTTTGTGTTACATATATATTTACATAATTATTTAGGTGATTTGTAGAAACGATAAACATCATATCGTTGTTAATTTTGCCACTAATACTGCCTTTACATACTCCTAAAAGAAAAAAAGATACAAATGTATGGAGATCTTCTGCGATCGAAAAAAAAAACGACCTACCAAATACTATTGCATAAAGTGTGGAAAATATATGTGTTTAGAACATTGTGCTTTTGTATGTTCAGAATGTGTTTAAAATGGTACTGGTTAAATAAAAATATTTAATAATACCTGTTTTGTTTATTAATCATTTACATGTAAGGTCACATTGGTCGACAAGACATTTTTTAAATTGCGGACTTACAGTCCGGCGAGTGTACTCTTGTTAAAAATTGGCACGCGTGTAGCGGAAGGTTAATAATCATAAACCATTTTTTGATAACTTATTTTGTTTCGCACCAATATTAGAAAATTTGAGGAAAACGAGAATCTGGGGTACAGGAACAAAAATCGTTTGGCAGAAGCTGAAACAATTCTGAAGACGGATAAGAAATTGAAGAAAAAAAGGCGGGGTTCATGTTCTGTTGCTGCAACAGAATCTGGGCACGCTACAATTACTAAATAGATAGATAATAGATTCGTTCATGTGGTATTTAATTGTGCTGGTGCACAACCACACAATATAACAAAACGGTGGAATAAATTAAATAAATCTATTATAAAAATCAGCCGACCATTTTCAATACAAATGTATAACAAAAATATAAGGGGAGCTGATCTATTAAATCAGTAACTTGATTTATATCAACTAAGAATATTTATGCATTCTAAATGCATAAATGCGTCATAAATGCATGGATTTTATATAGAACAAAAACTTGAAAAAACAAGATTGATTTATTAGAATTCTAAGCGTCTCGGTCAGGTTTTAATAAATATTGGTACTCACAAGGAGAATGAAAGAGGAAGACCACGCTCTACTACACCACCCTCATTACTGAAAAAAAAAAGAGAAAGAGAAAATATTATGCCATTGCAGATGAAATAGGAAAGGATAATAGTGGACATTTAATCAGCAACTTTATGACAGTGCATTCTAAGCAAGCTAACTGTCTTGAAGATGATAATGCATCATTTACAAATTTAAAAGATTTTCTAACATCAGATGTATCAATTTTGGAGGATCCGACAATTAACAAACCTAGTACTAGTTCTATGTCTATGTCAGTGGAAGATGTAGAACTTGACACAACTGACAGACTGCGGCACGTAGAACAAACTGCATATGTCGCAGGGTTTGTTGCATAAAAAGTTTTGCAAAAAACCACTGCAACGACTTGCGATATTTGCAAAAAGAATTTATTAACAACGGAAAATCTACCTGAACATTCTTTTATAAGACAGAAGACAGTTCAAGAAGAAATATGTTATCGCAAATTACCGAATACATATATACACTAATAGAATCATTAAATCAAATGATTAAATATTTACAAAACATTTCCAACCATCTGAACCATATTTCAAATCATCCGATTTGGCAATTATTTTTCGAAAATATCCCGAACCTATTTATAATGATAAGAAGCATAAACAGTATATTAAATTCATTACATAACAGTATAGTGTAGTGTTCGTGATGAACACTAACTCCAGCTAATTAAATTCAAATCGGGAGCCTATACAAAGCAGCTGGTTACGATGGAATTAGTATTATCTTCAGCTTGACAATGTCTCAACAAAATCCTATTTTCCGACACCTGTTCGACAGATATACCTGGTACAATATCAAGTAATTGAAGCCAACCGTCTGGTAATCTTTCCTTAAACATATTTTCATAGTCTAATATAATCTGCGATGCCCAAATTCAATGTAATTGATTTTCAATTAGCGGAGGTACGCGTTCAAGAACAGCCCAATCCGTTGATGTTTTCAAAGGTTTTTTGTTACCGTAATATGTTTTCAAATCAATTAAAGCCTCAAGTGCTGTATAATATTTTACCTCATCAAGAGTAAAGAACTCTTTTGGAAAACTCGAATAGATATGATCATCTACTTTGATAGAGCAATCAAATAGTCTCTGATTGGACAATTTTTTACTTAGTCGTGACGTAACCTTTACTAAAAATTTTGACAAATTATGAGCTATCGTAAAAGCTATTAGTTGGGAGAAATGACAAAATTCAGACGGTAAATCTGGACTACTGTTTCCGCTGTCTGTACTAAAAGATAAACTTGTAGTAGGTGAAATATTAGATACTTTAACTACTGCTGATTTCATTCTGTATGTTTGAAACGGAAACGGTGGAGTAAATGTCGTAGAATTTGTAAATAAGTTTGTAGTGCTTTGATGGATTCTCATTTTTGGCCTATTAGCCATAACTGGTTGCGAAAATGTAGAAGTATGTATGAATACCTTCTGTCACTCACCATATTACTTGAAGAATTAGGCATCACTAGAATTTCTGATAATAATGATTGATTTGACGTAAATGATGACACAACCTCATTTACTTTCTGTGATGATAAAGATCTTGTTTTAGAATTTTTCGCAAATCCCAATCTACGAGATCCAGTGCACAAATCATCTTCTTGTATTGAAAAAAGTTGAACACTTTTATCAATTTTTTGTAATGAAAAAACTGAATAGTTTCTTGATTTATCAGCACTAGCTTGTTGTGCATATTTTGGAATTTTATTCTGCCTATCACATTTCTTTTATTCGACTGGTTCACAAACTTCTTCATAAACAAAAGATTGAGGCGCACTATATTTTGTATTATTTGTAGGTCGACGTTTTAATCTGTCATGTACACCAACACGTTTTTTAGTATCATCATCATACCACTCCTCTTCTTGTTCATAAACAAAGAATTGAGGTGCACTACATTTTGTATTATTTGTAGGTCGAGGTACTAACCTGTCATGTACATTAACACGTTTTTTAGTATCACCTTTTTCAGTTTTACCACAAAATCGCGATATTTAATCTCTCATTAATTTTATTATTTTTAACTGGGCGTTGTTCAAATTTTGGCACAGTTTTCTTCAAATGCGGACCGCATTTCTTGATCTATATGGCGATGTAACTGGCAACTTACGCGAATTAGTAACAAAACCAATTTTCTTCTTTTTTCCTACTTTTTGTTTATTCACCAAACTCACAATATGTTTTACATTGTCTGTTGCAACAACATCAACTAAAACAGTTCCATTTGGTAACTTGCTAAAATAACTTCCTTTAACTTCCTTTAGTTGATATTAATGCTGAGCGCATATATGCCACAAGTTCATCCATTTTTGTATTAGCTGCACTTTTATAATGATTAAACACAAACAACACTTTTAATAGCGATGCACACACAGTTTTAAAATCAGCTGACACATACGTGTGGTAGAAATTCAAAGACAAATGTTTATGCTATTACTTATTTGTCTTTATTATGATAAGTTTCTAAATTTAAAGATGATGAAGTGTAAAATTGTGGAACAGAATAAAAGAGTAAAACGTTTCCGCATCGAGAAGGCTGCGAGGGCTGCAGAGGATCGCGATCCTGAAATAATGGTGAAAATCCTACAGCCTCTTAATCGTGCTGCCCAAACGTTTCTTCTTTCTCAAGTGCGTGAGGCTAGAAAAAGAAAACGAGGGCGACGTTTTACTCTGGACGAAAAAATCTTGGCAGTATCCATGGTAAAAAGCATGCGAGGATAATTATTTTTTCAGTGTTATTGTATTTGTTTGGAGATATCATAGTAATTATGCTTTTAGAGTATGTTGTTGTTTGTTTTTGTTTGTCGTCTGAGTAAGAATTATTCCGACATTTTTGTGCATAATGTATAATACTGATTTTATTCATAATAGGGCTTACCGGTACATGGAAACATACTTTGCACTACCTAGTGTGTCAACCCTGAGGCGGCTACTAAAACAAACGCCATTTAAACTAGGGACAAATATTCCGTTGGAGGCGCATATGCGGGAATTGATGAAGAATCAGCCAGTAAAGCGTCGGACTTGCGTTTTGATATTTGATGAAGTAGCGATTCAATCACACTTAACATATAACGTGGACGAAGACATTATTTGGGGTTTTTAAAATTTTGGAACGATACGTAAATCCGGTGTTGTGGAGCATGCTCTGGTGTTTATGCTTCGTGGACTCTGTAGTCCACGATGAAAGCTACCATATGCGTTTATGTTTGTTGGTGCAACAACTGATACTCCTTCCTTGATGCGCTGCATCAAGGAAGTTCTCAGATCTGCGACATCGGCAAACTTCAACGTGGTGGCGACCATTTGTGACCAGGGATGAACAAACATGGCTGAAAATGTTTAGATAAAAACGTATATAAGAAAACATATCATGAAGATAATATCTGGTGGTGTAAAAGTACATGAAGTTGGCAAAAATCATCAATTAGGTTGTACATATAAAGATTTCCCAAACAAATGTGTAATTCATCAAACGTACTTTTGTAAATATCGCAAATATTGTTGTTTGTGTAAAAAAACAAATTTCGAATCTTTGTTGCAGCATTATGCATTAGAACATAGTATTGTATCTTGTAGATCAAATATGCAGGTTTTTATTATCTTATTGACAATGACAACACCAGTACTTCAACATTAGAAACGTATTGAAAAATAATTTACTCGTAAATTAAAACTAGAAACTAGAAATTAAAATATAATTTTCAAATTGATCTCAGTGACTGATGTCTAATTTGAAATCTGAGGCCCCTTAGCTACGAGGCCCCAGCTTGCGCTTCATGCGCCTGTGCATAAATACTGCTCTGGTTCGGAAAATGTCGATGGTGAGAAACAAATCGTTAAAGCATCGAAGAAGGCCTCGAAAAAAAAAACGCGCTAGACGTACGCGTTTTGTTTATTATGCTTATATTGTTATAAACTTATATTTTACCTTTAAGTATAAACTGTAATATTTCTTATTTAATAAATTTTCTCATATATCGCATTTTGTAAGATTTAATTTGAAACTAGTTTAGAAAAGTTTTATAAAAATAAAATAAAAAAATTTATTATTGTATGTTTATCTAGAATGTTAAAATATACGCGGAAAAAATGTATTCAACTGCCAAGAAAGAACTTTTATCAATTATTTGACTTATACTTATGATATTAGAACAATTCAAAAGTTATATGGTAAGAAATATTGTTAAAATATCCATTAATACCAGCCGCTACAACCGCCACCATTACCACTACGACTACAAAAACCTAATTTATGTGATCTGAAAAATATTACAACATTTTTAATTGTTGAAGATATATTATTTATATTTAACGATAAATGGGTCTGGATGAAAAACCTAGCTTCTGAGGTTTATATTCCTAAACCACATTATTTACCTAATATGTTACAATTTTTACCTAAAAATTTTATTAAAATATCAGCTGTGTATCGCAGGTCAAACGGTAATATTGTTTTTATTATAGACGATAAGTTATTTGATATAGAATGGCCTACCCTTTAAGTTAAAAATAATAAAAATCGATATACAAATTTTGTTAAAAATATATCCGGTGCTGTAAGTACTTTTAACAGTAAAACATATCTTTTATGATGGTGCATATGTAGTAGAAATTGATGAATGTAAATTTGGAACTACGTTATTTAACAATAAAGAATTTCCAGGTGTACCGCTAGATATAGATAACGGTTTTCAATATATAAACGGTTATAATTATGTATTTACTTTTTCAAAAACAATATTATTTACGAATACAGTGAGTTTTAAAAAAATAGTCAGTAACTTGAGATGTCGCCGCCACTGTTGTGATAGTGCTGCACTCTCGTTAATTTAGTTAATTGCACCGCGTGGCTTAAATTACAAGTGACAGGTTATTTTATTGTTTGTGATTGTATCGTCTATGGTTATTAAAATGTATTGATCTCCGTATTGATTTTATTTTGTTTTAATAAGAAATAAGCCATGTATCAGTGGTTAAGAACCGGTACGTCTCAAAATCACAGGCAAAACACGAACAGTGATGTATTGCCGAGTTCTACAAATGACAGATCTGAAAATTCGGGACAAAAGGTTGAAATCGCGCAGTCTTCAGTTCTTGAAAGAGGCGTTAAGAGAAAATATAGTGATGAATATATAAAATATGGATTTTCGTATATTGGAGACGAAGACTGTCCTAAGCCTAAGTGTGTAGTGTGTGGGGTAGTGCATGAAGCCTTCATTTCTTTCGCGACATCTACATGCAAAACATATGGATTACAAAAACAAAGATTGAGCTTTTTTTAAACGTTTAAAAAAATAAAATAACGTGCCTGTTTTATCATCTTCATTCTACCTGCTAATAAAGATAATGATCGTGCAGTAGATGTTAAGTTATCGTATTAGTTACCATATCGCCAAATGTGGTTACAGTCATCAAATAGGAGAAAAATTAATTTTACCTTGTACAAAGGATGCCGTTGGCCTTATGACTGACCAAAAATATATCCAAAAAATCAATTGTAATCCTCTTTCAAACAATACGGTATTGAGAAGAATTTACGATATGTCCGAGGACATCGAGGAAACAGTGATCGAGAGAATAAAAAAAAGCAAATTTTTCTCAATTCAAGTAGATGAGACCACAGACATAACAAACAGTACTGTATTGCTTGTTATTGCTAGGTACATTAAAGACAATAAATTTGAAAAGAATATTTTACTTTGTCATTTTCTCTCTACACGCACAACGGGTGAAGAAATATTTAAAGCTATTGATAATTATTTTATATTAAAAGATATTAGTTGGTCAAACTGTTGTGGATTGTGCACTGATGGTGCCAAATCAATGTCAGCTTTATATATTGGTCTTTGCGGCCGCCTCTTAAATGTAGCTCCTCATGCAATTTGGAGCCATTGCTGTATCCATAGGCAAAATCTGGTAACAAAGCGCCTTCCAGAAGAATTGAAACTCGTTCTCAACGATGCGGTGAAGATTGTTAATTTTACAAAGAAAAGTTCCACAAACACACGAATTTTTAAAGTTATGTGCAAAGACTTGATGAGTCTTTATACTTCTCTACTCTTTCATACAGAAGTGAGATGATTATCTCGTGGTAAGGTGCTAACCCGCTTATTCGAACTGAGACAAGAAGCACAGGTTTTTCTGAAAAGAATCTTTTTGATCTTTCTTCGAATTTGTATGATTTTAATTGGCTTCAGGCGCTTGCATATTTATCTGATATTTTCTTCCAAATAAATAACTTAAATTTGACACTTCAGAACAGCTCGATAACGATTTTTAATGTTAATGATAACATTGAAAGTATGATTAAAAAATTAGATTTTTGGAAACAGTGTATCGAAAACAATCAACCGGAAGTATTCGAAACTCTACATATTTTTTTCTTTGAAAATAAGGTTAGTCTGTCTCATTATTTTGTAAGAAATTATATATATATATATATATATATATATATATATATATATATACAATGATTTTTGTAATATTGCAACGATTATGTAATGTTTTTTTTTTCGTTAGAAATTTTATTTACAATAATTATATAAACATCCAATGAACAGATATTTTTCATATAATTTATAATTATAATTTACTAAAATCTGTAAATATTACAGAAATTTTATAATATTATTTGAATTTTACAATTTTTATGTATTTTTACATTTGAATACTTATTTTATGTAATTATACAAATATTTTTATATAAAAATGTAAAAAATTATAAATGTAATAATGACATTAGTAAATGTAAATAATTATATTAATAAATGTAATATTTATATTAATAAATGTAATATTTACAACAGTGAATGTAATTGTTACATTTATTAATGTAAATATGTACGCATAAATGTAATATTTACATTCACAAATTTAAAAAGTGGAAATATTACAAGTGTTATAGTTATGTAAATTTACTTAGCAAATGTAATATTAAAATGTGTTACATATTTTAATTGTAATTTTACATATAAAAATAATTTTTGTAAAAATACATTATTTTGTAAATTTACAATGATTATCATTGGCAACAAAGTGTCCACTGATTTTTATTGTAAATTTTTTTTACAGTGTAGTTTATAAGAGTCGTATTTATATAAAACAATAGTGTAATTTTACATATAAATGCAATAAATATAATTAGTGTTAAATAGTCAATTGTGAAGACACATGAAAATATTATTAATTTGTAATAAGAAAAATATAAATAATGAAATAAAAGTTAGAATTTAAAACAATTATTAAAATGTATATTGAAAAATAAACAAATACAAAAAAAAAAACAACATAAAATTAAAAAACATATCACTAACTCATTGAATTTAAACAAATTAACATATAAATTGAAACTGATATCAGTTGCTATTTTTAATCACACGTGTTCAAGACAAAAGCAATTCTAAGTTTGAAATTCGAAATTCATCTAATTTATATTTGCTTATCTGGTTAATTTCCGTTAATTATTATATATATATATATATATATATATATATATATATATATATAAGATACAAAATGTATTTAGGGAAACAAATAATACCTGAATGAAATAAACAAAAACTTTCTTCTAGTTTGAACATTTAACATTCTAAATGAAACATTTTCCGAAATATCAATTTTTTTTAACACTAGAACTACCAGGATTTGTTCTATACCTATTTCTACCAACCGGTCAAAATGACCGGGTTAATGTGTAGTTGCATGTGTAGTTACTGAATAAATATATGGAATATTATGTATATGATAAAAATATTTGTTCACAACTTACTTACAATATTAGCAACAATGGTAAAATATTTGCCAAAATATTGTTCTCTTTTTATATTTATTTCACCTCGCACCAGAAGCACCAACAACAAAATGAAACTACTTAGCCGCAGAAATGTGAACCATGAACAAAGCACAGAATCTTTTTATTCGTGGGACTCCCCGTATTTAGAGTAAAAAATATGTTTTGTTTATGCTACAATGTTGACAGAGTGAGTTGCTAACGCGTGTTTTAATTTTTTTTGCATTTGCACAAGCAATCCTAACTCTGGTAATGTTTTTGTATGACGGTCAGAATGACCAGTTGGTATATTTAGGTATACCACATATTTATCTCTGTAAAATGAAATCGCACGAATCTAAAATTTTGTAAAATTAAAGATTTCATAAATTTAGAAAAATACATAGTATTCTAAAAACAATATTTTCTGTAATTATGAACAAAAAGTGGTGATGAACTGATGCAACCGGTCATTTTGACCGGTTGGTAGTTCTAGTGTTAAAATTTTTTTAAATGGCCACTATTTTTTGAAAAAAATACATTTTTTCAGATGTTGTTGGTTATAACCATAGTTACACTCAAACATAATCGTTAATTTTTGGTTTCGTTTGTTTCGGATTACCCACTTTGCTAATTCAATTCCACCCATCCATCAGTGTTCGACCTTCGGCGGTCACTTTTGTATCACTAAAAATTATTATTATAAACTCAAACTTTTGCTAAAATGTAGCAACAACATTGACAAATAAAAGCATATAAGCATTATATAAATTATCTTTGATTTTTAGTAAAAAAAATAAATGTCGAAAATGAGGTAGAAATCGGGACTCTAGATCAGAATACCGGCTTAACAAAATAAATTTGGGGTACTTTTCATAATTAGTTGATTTTCAAAATAAAAATTGATGTTTTCAATGTTTCAAATATTTAATAAATAAATAAATTCAACGAATATAAATTAAAATTGTACAGAACTTAATCTCAAAGCTGTTTTGTTTTTTACAATTTCAAATTTTTAATTAATTTTTTTATTAAATTGATATATATATATATATATATATATATATATATATATATATAAATAAAACCAGTGACGGACTGGCCCGACGGGACACTGGAACATATCCCGGTGGCGGTGGGTTGTTTATTTGAATTTTAAACAATAAAATTATTAAATTATTTCATATTTATTGCCTGACCTAGATAACATATAGAATAGATATATAAATGAATCTCAACAAAAATTCGTTTTATTTATTTAGTTTTGGTCATTATATAATGAATTAATTCTGATGAGATTCATTTCTATATCTGTCCCATCTTTCCTATGAAATAAACATACAGTCTGTTATTAACCCACGAAATTTTATTTATATATATATATATATATATATATATATATATATATATATACAGTGTGTCCCAGGATTGATGTTACAAGAGGTGTAATGGACTAAAATTTTTTGAATTTTATTTCAAGATTCTAAAATTAAGCCCTGCTTGGCGTGAAACGAATTTTAAGAATTTTTTCGTTTTTTGAAAAACAAAATGGCCGTGACGGTGAAGCAAGAACTATTTTCTTTTCAGGTAAAGTACCCTTTTTGTTTAGGATACGACAAAATTTTATTAAGAAAAGTTGTTTATAATGACAAATCATGGCCGTATACCAAACTTCAGGACGATCTTCCTACTTTCATTAAACTGTCTGTTTTAGATTGAACAAAATAAATTGTAGGTATCTATTAATTTATTTATTAAAATATTATTATATATATTATTATATTATTATTATTATATTTTATTTATTTTTTAAAATAAAATTTTAATAAATTAATAGATACCTACAATTTATTTTGTTCAATCTAAAACAGACAGTTTAATGAAAGTAGGTAGATCGTCCTGAAGTTTGGTATACGGCCATGATTTGTCATTATAAACAACTTTTCTTAATAAAATTTTGTCGTATCCTAAACAAAAAGGGTACTTTACCTGAAAAGAAAATAGTTCTTGCTTCACCGTCACGGCCATTTTGTTTTTCAAAAAACGAAAAAATTCTTAAAATTCGTTTCACGCCAAGCAGGGCTTAATTCCAGAATCTTGAAATAAAATTCAAAAAATTTTAGTCCATTACACCTCTTGTAACATCAATCCTGGGACACACTGTATATATATATATATATATATATATATATATATATATATATATAATAAGTAAATGGTAGTGGCTGGAGATACTATGATGTGATAATTAATAGTGGGAAAACAGCCAAGGATGTAAGTAAATCATATGATTAAAATTTTCCAATTACAGCGACTTGAAAAAGACAACAAATTTGTCGGAAGCTCGTCAAATATTAAAATGAGTTTTTAATTTTTAATTTTTTCCCACTATTAATTATCACATTTTATATATATATATATATATATATATATATATATATATATATATATATATATATATATATATATATATATATATTTGAATATATTTTTTTTTCTGTTTCAGCGTACTGTGGATAAAACCATATCCCAATGGATTTGTAAGAAGTGTAGAGATCAATTAAAATTAGCCTATCAATTTCATCAAAATTGTATAACCGCTTACGAAAAGATGAACGAATATTTAAATCTTCTGAAAATTACTTCAAATCAATTACCAGTTAGAAAAGGATTATCATCAGATATAAACATTTCTCCATCTAGACTTGGAAAACGTAATATAAGTAATGACAGACTAGTATATAATGAACATACCTCCAGACAACTATTATTTGCCATAACAAACCGAAGATATCATAAAGCCTCAACAATTATTGATGACAGTAAAGACGATGTATCGTGTACCCATGATAATGCTAGTGCATCGTCACTATTGATTCAAGCAGAAAATTGTGATTCAGAAACTAGTAATGATGGACATTTGTCCATCATTACTATCTCAGACGAGAATTCTGTTACGGAACTTGAAATTAATAAAAAAATAGTTCAAGAAAATTAACTTTCTGAAAATATTTTGTTAACTAATAACCTGGATTTACATTCAGAAATTGAAGAGCAGGTAAAGGAAATCGAAATCGAAAATGAATTGTTTGAATATTTAGTTTTTATGTCATTGATTACTAACGTGTATTTACATTTCGAGAATGGAGTAATGATCATAGAATGTTCTAATGAAAATGAACTCTCTGAAAATATTTCATTATCTAATAACCTGGATTTACAATCTGAAATTGCTCTTCGAATAGAGGTGGAAAACAAATTAACAAAATTAGAACGGGACGAGATTATATCTATGGTGGAAACATCACACTGGGGATCGCCATTGGTCTGTATACCTAAAGAAGTTGGTGCTCGACTTTGCATTGATTTTAAAGTAGGTGTTAATCCGCAACTTGAAGATGATCATTTTTCAATTCAGAAAATCACCGAATTTATTAACGAACTACGACACTCCAAATACTTTTGCAAAATTTCATAAAACCAAATCCCAAATTCGAAAAAAAAATCAAAGCAATCATCGACGCACCACAACCGAAAATTTTTTTAGGATTAGTAACATACTACTCAATATTTATACTAAATGCATAAACGAAAACTTGCCCGCTTCGGCAATTACTTCTCAAAAGAAAAGGGTTTAAATGGACACCAGAATGCGAAAAAGCGTTCCGAAATCTAAAACAAGAAATTGCTAGAGAGACGGTATTAACTGCGTTCGATCCTACATTGCCGATCATCGTAATATGTAACGCAAGTCCTGCTGGCATAGCTGGAATATTAGGACATTATATTAACGGACAAGAAAACCAGTTGCGTTCACTAACCAACTCAGAATGTAATTACAGCCAGTTAGGTAGAGAAGCAGTTTTCATCAACTGGACAATCAAAAATTCTACAATTATTTATACGGAAGACATTTTACCTCTCGTAACTGATAATCGACCGTTGAGTTACATCTTTAAACCAGACAGTCATCTACCATCAACTACTTCATTGAGACTCTTACGGTACGCATTTTTCTAATCAGAATTTAAATATTCACTAATATATTGGCAAGCAGAGTTGCATCAACACGTTGATTATTTATTGCGTTCTCCGCTCCCAAACACATCAGCGGAAATCGACGAAACAAAAACAATTTGCGAAAATACTATTAATGTTATATCAAGTATAGAAATTAATCGAAACAAATGAAGGGGTTAGAGCTTGTCGAAACTGCAGTCATTCAAATTTTTTAATAAAATGGATGTTCAAGGTTAAATTACAAATGTTTTATTTTTATCTAACATGAAGTCTGAACGATTTTTGAACGGCTTTTTTATTTGATCATTTTGTACTTATGTATAATATTTTCTATAGAATTTAATGAGAAAATTAATGGAATTTAATTATATTTAGAAATGTTAAAATCAAAATTTAATTTTGAAAAAGGAAAAATTACTTTTCTGAATAAACACCTTTACAGGCTATTAACAGAATTGTGTTTAGCAAACAATAAAATAGCCCTGAGATCTTGTTACTTTTCTGAAACATTTGAAGAGCTTAACCTAGCCATATTTAAACCCAGAAAAGATCAGTGCAATACATGTGCTGCATTTCGTTCGAATTTTATATGATTTTTTTCGGCGGTGTTTCGTCAATACGTAGTTTGGGAAGCTGGTCGCTGTAGTGTCAACGAATTTGTTCAATATTCACCGTTTGCTTGCAGAATCTGTATATTTTTACGAAGCTCCTCGTTCAACTTCTGCGCATCAGGCAATGAATTATATTCGAATTTAAAGTTTAGATGTTCCTTATAGTGATGAGTCTTTAATATACTAGGATACCATGCGGATAAAGAACAACGTTTACATTTATAAGGCTTGTTATAGCTTCGTAAATGGTCTCGCTTCGCTGCATAATTATTACTCGTGTGTCCGCATTAAAGACATTTGGATTTTTTTCTTTTCAAAATCGAATATTCTGTTATTTAAGCTAGGGGCATTTAACTTAATATGCGAATGCAGTAACTAATGATTATTCAGAAACTGATCGGATTGCTAAAATATCCCCGGACAATATTTGCAATGAATTAATTTTGATTCTTCTAAGAGCGTCATAATTATTTCGTCGATTATATCGACAGTATCTATACAAGTATCGCCATTATCTAACAGTGTATGATAAGTCAAATTCTCGTTTGGATAACTTGCATTAAAATGTTTCTGAAGTGGATTCAGATTAAATAAGATTTTTTTTACAAAGTGTGCATCTGTACTTGCCGTTTTTTTTTTAATAACCCATTGTTTGTCTGGATGATTTTTCATATGATATTTTAAACCATCTGGATGGCCCAGCCAATAGCAGTATTCGCAAGAGAATTTTTGGTTTTTATCTAAAGTTAATTTTTTATATTTAAATTATCATCCATGATTTTCGATAAAAATGATAACAAATAATATTTTAATCTTCACTGTGTCTTGGGCAATGAAAACAGATATAATTAATAGCTAAATAAGTCTTTTCGCTTTCTGCTTTATCAGCAGCAATTGGCACGAGCAGAATTCTATTATGATAATTGAGATAATAACGTAAGTTGTACATATTGCGCCATAATCATAAAAAGATACATAAATACATAAAAATAGAAATGTAATTCCCGATTATTCCTCCTCGAGGTGGCAATTTTCAACAAACTTGTTTCAGCGATATATGTTGTGACCCAATGACATTTCCAATACTCTTTCCCCATGGTCAACCAGGATGGAGCCTCAACTGTATGTCTTTAAACAATGAACATAGAACAAGTGTCAGTATTTTACAACTTCTGGTTCCAACAAGATGGTGCGTCGCCACATTTTGCTCGAGCTGTGTTATATATTTTTATTCTTAATTCAAATATAGTTAGTTCAAATATGGTTAGTTGGGAACACTGTTGAGAGAATATAGTAGTATGTATCATGTATCATTCACGACCCTTATATATTGTTTTCAAGATTAGTTAGTATTAATAAATGTTATATATATATATATATATATATATATATATATATTTATCCTTCTATCATTTTGGCATCCATACATTCCGTATTTACGGTTAATCTGCCATCCCCAGGGTTATGACCCGTATATCGGACGCCAAATTACCAAATTAATATTTTGATTTTTTCTGAATATTTACACCATCTTGCGTTGAAATTCAAAAATTTTTATGGGTGTCAAAATGATAAGTGAACGTCTAAATTCGTATAATTTTAGTTCCGCGGTTTTAGCGCTTCAGTCGTAAAAATGTATATTTTGTATATTCATGACATATGCTCCAGTGGATGTGAAGCCCCTATATACTTTTTATTCTGCAGTAGATGTGACACCTGTGTAGCTCATACACATTTTATGTTATTATAGTTTTCTATCAACGCAATGCTAGTGGTACTGAGCTTGCAATATTTTAAAAATTCTTCGTGGCTATTGTCGACAATTTGAAATATTTTTATTTGCGACAGCATTATGAAATTATAATTTATTTATACTTCTTCGCGATTGCAACTAATTTAATTCTTTAAAAATTAGTTTAATAATTGTAATCGAGTAGAAATATAAATTAATTATAATATCATTAATGTCCAGCTTTATAAAAGTTTGTTATTTGTTAAAAAATTAGCAGATTTCGTAAATTAACAATGGGCTAAATGTTATGTTTATATAATAATGCGTGTGAGGCTGTTCCAATAAAAACAATAAAATCATAAAGCGAGCAGCTACGAGCACTGTTTTTATTTTTTTAATATTTTCATTAAATATTATTAAACATTCATTAAGTTCAAATCGTACAAAATATTTTTTTTTTATTTAATATGTCAAATAAAAATATTGGATAATAATATTTTCACTAAAAATACCAAAATAATGATTAGTGTTCATATCAGATTTTCGCGAACAGTTTCATAATGGTTTTAATTTATTAACAAACTACAATAAATATTATTATTTTAAACAAAACTATCTATAAACAGTTGGTTAAAAATTTCATATTATAAGTCATTAGTGGTCAGGTCAGTCGCTGTTTTTCCCGTGTCATATTGAAACAGTTGAAAATTAGAAAACCGTTATTTTGAGAAGTGCTAATCAGTGCTGATATAAATATTTTCTTATAAACCAAATACAAAAGAAAGGAAACAGTTTTTAGCTGCCTTAAGAAAAAAAGGCAATTATATTATTAATAATAATAAATGTGTAAAACCAGTAAAGAAATCAAATATTCCTACACAAGATTTTCTACCATGTCCATATTGTTGTGGATTTTATTCATCCAAACAGTTATATAGACATAGAAAATTATGTTTACAAAAACCAGATATACCAGTAGCTTCTGCTAAAATTGAAGGACAGAATTTTTTACTTCGAAATCTTCAAATTGATAATGAATTACTTCAGAAAGTATTTCCGCGCATGCAACCAGATAAAATATCGTTAGTTGCAAAAAAAAATTAGCTAATATGCGCGTATGGTGCTCGTTACTTAAAATCGCATAGAGATGCACACTTTATTAATGAAATATCAAGAAGGATGCGGGAGTTAGCAAGATTATTGATTGAAATTCAAAATATAGATTCGAGAAGTTTTATGGGCCACACGACTGGTATTCATAGAAAATCTTACAGGTTACCTGACGATATTTACCAGACAGCTAAAATTTCTAAACTACTTCTGCTTATGGAAGATGGTCGGGCGATAGAATTTAAAGAAAAAACATTGGATGATATAGATTTAAATTTAGAAGAAAATTTAATGGAAAACAATAATGATCTAAATGAAGAGCAAGATGACCCAGACGATAATATAGAAAACTTAAATTCGCCGAATGATAGTAATGATTTAAATACTTCATCTGTGAAAAAGAAAAGTTTGCAGAAATCTAAACGTGTGTTGGTACCCTGGACAAATGAACAAAGAAAAATAGTTAAGTCATTTTTCAAAAATCATATTATCAACAAAATTCCACCCAAAAAACAGGAATGTGAAAAACTGATAAAGCTATATCCAACAGTGCTGGGACAAAATTAAAGTTTTTGTACAAAATATATATAAAAAAAATAATATAGATCTTTGATATTATTCCAAATTTGGAAAAAACTACATATATATGTATTCGTAGCCAATTTTATTACCGCAAAACTGTATTTAATAAATTCTACTTAGTTTTTAAAATGATAAACGTAGTAAAACGCATTTAATTTAAAAAAAATTATTCACATCTAATTGATAATTAGAGTCACTTTGAATTATTTCTATAATAAATACTTTTATTTAAAACCGCGGTACTAAAATGGCCTTCGAATACATATATAAGAATATTATTTTAATATTTTTGGCTAGCTTTCACAACACATTTTATTTTTGCTTTTAAATAAATGTATTATTACGTAATATTTTTTTTTTTTTAATTATACAACAAAATTGTACTTATTCCATTTACAATAAAAAGTAAGCACTTTTATCTGAAAGTGAAAACTGTTATAAATATTTTTTTATTAATTTTTTTATGCATATTTCTTGTATTTGTTTTTTTTTTATTTTCAAATATAATTTTTGTTATAAAATTTTTATACACGTAGAATAAATAATATTATATTTATGCCAAAATTTCTTCGTTGGTTTATCCTTTTTCTGAAAAGTTAGTTTAAAGTTTTGCTTAACCTCTTGTTGCAAATTCAATGTCTTTAACACTTTTTAAAAATATTTGAAATGATTCAATATGTGATGAGAGTTTTTCCCGGAACTTTTGGTTAATTAATCTATATACGATATCAACTACTTCGGACAATTTGTATGGTAACGATCGCACGTGACACACAAACATTTCACTCGATTCATTATCTTGTTGTTCGCGGAAAAAAAATTTTCGAAAAACTAAATGCGGAGACAATTTTGTGAAATGGATCTTGCAAAATTTGATTGCATCGTCCAAAGTTGTAATTGTTTCTTTTACACCTTTCCATCTTGTTGCTGCGGTATCTTCAAGTAATATTGATATACCACATAATGCATTGTCATCACTCACTTGTGCACAATCTTGAAAAGTTTAGATATAATCAATAAATGCGTCGACACCTGACATTTCACTTCTATCAAATCGTGCAGTACACTTATAAAAGTTATGGGAGAACTGATTGACAATCATTAGACTTGGTGTAGCATAATGCATAAGTTGACAATCTTGCAGATTCTGTAATTTGAGCACTTTCCTCATCTTTCTTTGGTTGCTTTTTATTATTATTACGTATCGCGCACACGTACGTATATATAATATATAACACAAAATGAAAACACTGAGTCTGTTTGGAATGTTCCTTATCAAATCCAATAAGTAAGATGTTGCGAATATGTGTGTGGACGCAAAACACATAAATTCACAACTTCGATTGTCCACTTATTTGCACACGATTTTCCACAATTACTGCAAATTTATTATGCTGTCTTTAATTCGGCATGAATAGGTGCACGTTATAAAAATAATATAACAAACTGTAAAATTTAATATTTAGTTTCACATTAAAACTGATACGTATTGTATAATTTATAATATATAATGATATACACTAAGATATTTTATGTTACTCGTCATTTTTCTGCGTAGCTACAATGATATAAAATATTATATCATTTCGATTTAGAGGTTGCCACTTCCACCGAGTACTATAAATCTTATATACGCTGGTTGCCGTAATGATATTAATATGAAAAGAGTTCAAATTGATAGAGAAGTGTAAAAAACGTTAAAATTTTGATATTAATTTTATAGGTTAAAATAAACTGTTATAAAAGGTTGTACCAATATACATCTTAAAAATTTTAAAATTTGCAAAAACTAAAGAGATATAGCAGTTTAAAAGTGGATGCCAAAACGATGAAGTTTGTAAACATGCCAAAATGATAGCGGGATGTATATATATATATATATATATATATATATATATATATATACAGTTCAAATGTGTTATTTGCATACCTAAAGCAAAGCTTATCAACAAAAATAAGTAATATAAAAGTGGCGACGAGGTGAAAAGCGAATATTCCGTTGTTTCAAGTTGCACGTGGAAAACATAACCTACAATTGTACTAAAACTTCAAATATACGTGGGAGATGGATCCATATCAATTCAATAAGTTGCTCGAATCTCAAAAAAAATTAATCCAGATCCTAACGAGGCAACAATCGCCAACACTAAGCAAGGAGACTGCTCAAGTAGGTGAAATAAATATCACATATCAATTTGACAATTGTTACAGTTTGATTTTTCTAAACGATATGCAACCTTCTTGTCGCAAGGGAAACTCGGGTCGTCTATGGATATTCGTCGTATGTGCGCATTAAAATTTGGTAAATACTCGTCAGTATTGGTATTCGTTGTATGTTCGAATTAAAATCTGGCATAGACTAGTCAGTATCGGTTCATTCGCTGGGTTGTGCAGAAGCATGTTTGGAGAAGCATATTTTGGGCTATTGGAACCACTAATCGACTGTTGTCGGATTTGAAACTGTGCACAAGCTTAAAGAAAGGGTTTTTTCTACGACTTATTGTCGGATTTGAAGCAAAAAAACTTAGCGATTAAACTTACTCGAGAGCCGCCCTCCAGCTCAGGTAATTGTCGTTTAATTTCATACGTTTACTAAGAAATATTAATTATTACTATTGTTTCCTTGCATTTTCATATGTTTTGATATTCAGTAAATCATATTAAAGTATAATTTCTTTGTGAAAAGTAAAATTAGCGTAAATAAGAAAAACGTGGCTTCGAGCGTACGAATACCATACCCGACCTGTTTAATTAACAACATCGTTTCAGGTTCTCTTCTTCTTCGTCGTTCTTTTTCGTCTTTTCCGTCTTTGTCTTTTTAATACATTGGTACTTTTGGTTCTACCATCATTTTCGTATCTTTATACGATTGATTATAATCGTTCACTTTGGGATTCACTTTGGAGAAATTATTGGAACGATTCTGGGATCTTGGAGTTACGGAATTGAGTTGGAAATTTGGATACACCATTTCATATTCGCCCAGACAGAATCATCGGACGGCAGTACCAGTTGATGGAAGAATCCGGCATCAGGAACTCGCTGGATGCAGCAGGATCGAAAGCACTACAGCTAAGGATTTATTATTTATTTATCTTACCGTCAACTATTCAGCTAGTCAATATTGTCGCGTTATTTGCTCGAACCATAGTATTATTTGGATAGGTTATTTAGTTAAGATTAACAATTATTGTGTATATTTTATTCGTATTTGTTTAATTAAGGTTAGTTCAGGCTATAGGTTAGGTTATTATTGATATTTATACCGATTTGAATATTGATATTCATATCGATCTGAATATTATTATTATTATTGATATTTATACCGATTTGCGTATTATTACGATTATTATTGATTTTATATAGATCTGAACATTAGATTATATAATCGGTTATTTACAGATTTATGTTATTTGGATTTTTGAAATTGTTGTTCAGATTAGTATATCAGTTTGTCAACTTGTGGCTGATAACTTTAAGAGGATTTATTCCTGATAAATCGTTTGTAATACAATTGTTTGAGATCAACATAATTTATTATATGTTCAGTTTTGTAATCGGGTATAGAGTACGGATTTATCATTCGATAATATTTGTAAGTAGTAGTTTATTCACTACTCGTTTGAGCGTGTCTGCGTTCGTCGGTTTATTCTTATTGTTATTATCAAGTAGTATTTCCTACTTTGTCGTTAGGCCGGCTATTTACGATATCCGTGGTCGACCTCGCGATCCTCGTCAATGCAAAGCCGAATACGACGCACTTTCGTATTATAAACCAACGTCGTCGAACCGATCAACCGAGCGAATTTATAATATTTTGGATTATTGTATCGCTTACTTTACATACAATTTACGTGACTCTAAACTCGAATTAGCGTTCGAAATATCGTTCGATTGTATTCGGAAGAAATTAACTCTTACAATTTACTTGTTTACTGTAATAATATCACTGTCCAAATTAATGTAGTTTGTAATCTTATACGTTTAGTATTTAATATATTTGTTATTAAGAATCGTGTTGGAATTTTCTTGCGTCGTCTCCTGATATCAATTTTATTTCAGTATTGGTACCGTTCATTGCTTTGGCAACCCATCGGAGCTGTTGACCGTTCTGTAGGGTTTATAATAGCGTTCCGGCTGGTCAACTGGCGCCCATATTATTAATTTATACATTTATATATATATCATTGCTTGCTAATTATGTTTTGGATAACATTACCGCACGACCGTCTCCACTGCAAGCTAGCCGCGGAAGTGCCAAGCAAAAAGAAATTGTGGTAGCACAATTTCGATAATCAAAAAGAAACATTCGACCAATATATCCAAAGACTTGAAATTTATTTCGCACTCAACAATATCAAGGAGGATAAAGGAAAGTGTCAAAAGATCCTCCTAAACAGCATAGGTCCAGCAAATTTTGGGCTAATTTCAAATTTAACTGCTCCAGATACCCCAGCCGAAGTCGAATACGACAAGTTAGTGGAACTACTAAAAACTCATCTATGTCCAAAGCCAAATCCGCTCGTGGAACGTCACCGAATGTTCTCCAGAGTACAAAATCATAATGAATCAATTGCCAATTTTGTTGCAGATATTCTAAAATACGTTCCAACATTTGAATTTACGTGTCCCAACTGCCAGACTTCCGTTGCAGACGGATATTTACTAACACAATTTATTCGAGGACTTCGAGATGAATCAATACGTCAAAAACTTCTACAATCGGGAAAAATAAAATTCAAAAAGAACGTAGACGCTGCTCTCGCATTCGAAGCGTCATTCATAGACAACCGTGAAATTTCAAATCCGAACCCGACGCAATCCAAAGGCACAGGGGCAACTGTCGACATAAACCGAATCCAAACACGTCAGGCGGGAAATTCAAATGCAAAACAGCATTCTTCAAGAAGACGTAACCAGTCAAATAACCGAAATAATAACAGTCAACGATCAATCTCCAGGGGCCGACGTAAAATCGATTACCAAGCACTTGCCATTGCAGATTTGTGTCTTCGATGTGCTCGAAAAAATCACTCTACACAAGAATGTCAAATAGATCCAACTAAAATGTACTGTAAGTCATGCAAGAAAACCGGACATGTCGAGAAGGTATGCATAAGCACAAAACTTAAATCCAAAAAAGAAAACTCAATAAATAATTCAAATTCCACGTTAAGTACCAACATCGTCGATACATATCGTATAGTCGACATATTCGAAAACTCATATGTACCAGAAAAAGACACTGCAAAATACTATACGACCGTTCAAATCGAAGGGAAACCGATCCGGCTCAAAGTTGATTCTGGTGCAGCTTATACACTAATTCCACGAAACATTTTCAATTCAATAGGCATTTCAAATCGATTACAGAAAACAAACGTACGTTTCCGTTCGTATATCAATGAAATGTTTGTGCCACATGGAGTAGCTACCGTGCAAATCCTGTACAAAGGACGTAAATGTCAAGGTGAAGTATATGTAGTCAATGATAACGGCGCTCCATTGATGGGACGAACATGGATACGAGGATTAGGTATTAACCTTAACGATCTTGATAATGTTAAGCACAGTATCACTAACGAATCAGTCAATCAAGTTGCTGATACCAACATCGAAAATGATATTAAAAATATCAAAAGTCAATTCCATGAAATATTTCAACAAAAAATAGGGAACATTCCAGGCGTAAAATGCTCACTCAAATTACATAAAAATATCAAACCCATCTACACAAAAGCCAGAGACGTACCTTTTGCTCTTCGTAAGAAAACGGAAGAAATCGACACATTAGAACGAGAAGGCATCATATCGAAAGTTGAAACGTCAGATTGGGGTGCTCCATTAGTATGTCTCGCCAAACCAGGAGGAAGTATTCGATTATGTGTAGATTACAAAGTTGGCGTAAACAAGCGCCTACAAGATGCACATTACCCCATTCCAAGAATCGAAGAAATATTAAATAACTTAAGAAATGCTAAGTACTTCTGTGCGCTTGATTTATACAAGGCGTACCACCATGTAGAAGTGGGTGAAGAATCCGCAAAAATTCAAACAATTACCACGCATCGTGGCACATTCAAATTCAACCGACTCGCTTTTGGTATTAAGACGGCACCAAGCGAATTTCTTCGAATATTAGATCAAATTTTACAAGGTCTCGAAGGTGTCACATCTTACTTCGATGATATTGTCATTCAAGGAAACTCATACGAAGAATGTAGACAAAATTTAATAAATTGTCTCAAAAGACACATCAATACAACAAAATGTTCTTTTTTCAAAACACAAATCAACTATCTAGGATATCAAATTGAACATAATACAATAGCGAAGTCTCCAGATAAAATAAAAGCTGTGTTAGAAGCACCGCGTACCAGAAATGTAAAAGAAATACAACAATTTTTAGGCATAGTAACTTATTATGCTAAATTTAAAAAAAAAACTTGTCAACATTAACACATCCATTAAGAAATTTACATCAACACTCGAAAAATTTCTTTTGGTCAGCGAAATGTAAAGCTGCCTTTCTTCGCCTTAAACAAGAAATAGCTAGCGATAAAGTACTGAAACCATTCGATCCAGCCCTACCGATAGTCATTGCGTGATGCAAGTCCTGTAGGAATCGGAGGAGTGCTCTCACACATAGTGAACGGCGAAGAACATCCAGTCGCTTTAATTTCTAGAGCTCTAACGAAAACTGAACAAAATTATAGTCAGCTTGACCGAGAAACCGTTTCAATCTTCTGGACGATAAAAAAGTTCTATAACTACCTATATGGAACAAAATTCCACTTGGTTACTGACAATAAACCATTAACCAGAATATTTAATCCAGAGAGTCCATTACCGTCAATCACTTCCAGTCGTCTACTACGTTACGCATCATTCTTATCGGAATTCGAATACACTGTTGAACACAAAGAGGCTAAATATCAAGAGCATGTAGATTATCTACCAAGATCGCCACTGCTCGAAACAGAAGCACAAGAGGATGACATTGATCTCCTTAGTATCGAACCGATCAACACCATAAGTACTACCAAATTAAACAGTGAGTCTATAGCCAATGAAACATTAAAAGATCCAATTCTAAACCAATTGAAGACATCATTAGAAACAGATGAAAATACAGACGACAAATTTCACCTATATCGAGGTATAATTTTTCGAGGTACTAGAATTGTTATTCCAGCATCACTCCAAGAAAAAGTTTTACGAGAACTTCATCATACACATTTAGGAATCACAAAAATGAAAAATCTGGCACGACGTTATGTATATTGGACAAATATCGACAAAGACATGGAATCGTATGTCAAATCATGTACTGCCTGTGCCCAACTCCAGAAAGAACCTCGTAAAGAAGCTGTTCATCAATGGGAACCGCCAAATGAAAATTTCGAAAGAATACTCATTGATAATGCGGGACCGATACAAAATATTCATCTATTTATTTTAGTCGACGCGAAAAGCAAATGGCCAGAAATCCAAATTTCAAATAAGAGTCCAACAACCAATTCAACGATCGAACATCTTAAAAACATATTTTCATTCCATGGATTTGCAAAAGTAATCGTTTCGGATAACGCAACAATTTTCAAAAGTCAACAATTCCAGGAATACTGTACCGAAAATAGTATTCGCAAAAGTTCATAGCACCAGGCAATCCAGCCACGAATGGCCAAGCCGAAAGGTATGTTCAAACGTTCAAAAACAAAATAAAGGCAATGGAAAAAGAACCAGGAACATTAGCCGAAAAATTACGCGATATATTATTCAAATTTAGAGCGACTCCACTTCAAGATGGCAAAAGCCCAGCAGAAAATTTATTCAATCGACAACTCCGAATCAAACTCGACGTCATTCGACCTGAAAAAGATGTAGCAAAGACTAATACTTCAAAACCTACTGTCAACAGATCATTAAGCGTGGGAGAGAGAGTAATATCACGCAATTATATAGGTCATGAAAAATGGAAAACCGGAATAGTAATCAAGAAATTAGGTAAACTTCATTATCAAATCAAACTCGATGATGGGTATTGTCTCAAACGATATATTCACCAATTGCGAACATCAGAAGTACCGATTCAACCCCGTTCATTTCGAATTACCAGAAACATCCAACATTAGATCGAATAACGCAAGTTCAGTACCAGTACCATCTTCATCACCAAAATCGATAGAAAATCCGGCATCACCTACACCAAATGGAAGGAAATTGTCAACATCGTCATCAATTTCAACAGAATCATCTGTAAATTCAACACCACAGCAGGTTATCCAAACAGCTACCTAATCCAATGCTGAGTTACGACGTTCGTCAAGAACACAGAAACCACCAACGAAATTTAAAGACTATATTATCCAGTTAAAGTCAAAATAAGCGTGGGAGATTCTGTTATATATTTTTATTCTTAATTCAAATATAGTTAGTTCAAATATAGTAGTATATATCATGTATCATTCACGACCGTTATATATTGTTTTCAAGAATAGTTAGTATTCATAAATGTTATATATATATATATATGTATATATATATATATATATATATATATATATATATATATATATATGTATAATACATTAATCTGGTTAGTTGATAGATATATCATTTAAATACAGTTAATACTCAAATATAATCATAAAGGAATAATCTGAAAATGAAAAATTCATATCGCCTCGACCTGGGATCGAACCAGGGTCCTTCCGTTTGCGGACAAACGTTCAGGAGGAAGGATGAATTAAGACGCCATAAAGCACGTCATTGTTGCAAAACAGTAAACAACTTCTACGGCAACAACAACAACAACAACAACAACAACAACAATTATAACAACTAGAAATAGAGCTGTTGTTGGACCTGCTCTAGCGCGTTTATCCTTCCTCTTGCCCGTGCAAATCCTACACTTAAATGGCCGAACTGACGTATGGGTTGTTTCATGTTGGACTAATTTATTAAATGTAATATTTACCTGTATCGTTGAGCAGCAAGGTTCTTGTTCATGGACTTCAATAGCGGCACATAAATAAGAACGTCAAAAGCGTATGGCCCCAATCGGTTCCGATTTTAAGTACAAGTCGTCCTTGGCAGGCATAAAAATGTACAACATAAATCAAAAACTGTGCAATCCGGTAAACCTAATATAATTTTAATATTATAATATTGTATGAAAATAATTTAGCGACAGATCAGTCGTATCTTTGTATATTTTAAATACTTTTCCTAATTCAAATTTACTTACAGTAATAAATACCAAATACAATCATGTATTATAATTATTTCTATTAAAATAGCAGCAAAATATAATATTTATTACATTTATTTTAAAGACGTTACAAAACAAAAATTAAAAATTTTCAAATAATTTTCATTAAACTGGTACCATCCTGAAGATAGATTTTTAAGTACAAGTCGTCCTTGGACAGGCATAAAAATGTACAACATAAATCAAAAACTGTGCAATCCGGTAAACCTAATTTTTTTTCTATCAAAATTGCAAGACTTGTTAACAACTTGTTAACAAAACAGCAGAGAATTTGATTAGAGAACATAAAAATATATTTCAAAAAAATATAAAATAATTAATAATGAACAAATGTTTTCAGTCATTGGCAAATACATTTTCACTTTTAGAAGAGCATGACAAAAATTATTTTTTATTAATTGAAGTAACGAAGAAAATGTATATTATTGTCCCACAGACATCGAATTATTAGTATAATTTTAGAATTTATATCAATTTACGAATTCACCATATTTGTAGAAATTCATATAAAAAACTGGCATCAGAAATAAATTTAATAAGTTAATTTTATTCCGTAATAATTAAAAAATAATCGGGCATATTCACTAAAAAAAATTGTAAACTTAGCAATGTTAGTTAATAAGTTTTTTAACAATTGCCTTAACAATAAATTTATGTTTTCCATTCACTACATAATATTTTAGCAAGATTGTTAATTTTGAAATATCTAGCAATTGTTGCTAACGAGAAATCTGAAGTTGGTTTAGGCACACGCGCATTACACGAACAACGAATGTCTTTATTTGTTTCGTACTAATAATAATACTATAATACTAATAATACTAATTTTGAGAAAAATCTTAACTTTAGTTTATATTAATTTATTTCACAGATATACACTTATGAACATTTTTTTCAATGTTGTTTCGTACTGTTAATTTAACAAATTTAACCTAAAAATCTTAAGTTAGAGCCTTGTACAGCTACATATCATTGTGCAAATATTTATTTAAAAATGTCCGAAAAAAAAAGTAGAGGCTCAAGATACACAATCGAACAGTATGATTTAATGATAAATTTTTTATATGAACATCGAAAAATGTTGCACGGTAAATTAAATCCGGCTAAGAGCAAAGAAGTAGATAACAATTGGATACATATTGTTAAATAATAAAATAGGTGCTGAAAAAAACTGTCGAAAATTGGAAAAAAGTAAGAACACATTTTTATACTTCTACGTTGTTCTGATTAAGCTAATTAATTTTGATATTGTCACAGACATTTATTGAATATAAATGTAAAACTGGTACAAAGGCTCGGCTGTGGAAATTAAATTCTCAAAAAATAGGAGGTGGAACAAAGAACAGCAATTGTTTAAATAGAAATGAAAAAAATTAACGGGGTTATTAGGGTGGACTAGCATTACCGATGATCCTGGCATAAATAATTTAGATACAGTTGTTCAAGGTATATTCTTATGAATTAATTTATATGCAAAATATAGAAGTATGTATTATTTGTTTTAGGTGGTAGTGAAATCTATGTTTTGAACATGAATAAAGATAATTCGACTATAGGTAATCTTTTTTTTCTTTAACTATCAAACATAAAGTTGATTTTTTTATATATATGTTTCAGGTTTTATGGATGACAAATCAGATTTAAATAATTCTGATTTTTTGTCACTACCTACTGAAACTATTAATATCTTCAGAACCGAATGAATCTAAACCAAGTTCTAAATATGCACAAAAAAAATTAAATCTGCCGATTTTAAAAACGAAAAGGTAAACAATAAATTATACGAATGCAATGTAGTGATGTAGAGAAGCTGGTTACGATACTATTTTGAGTTAAAAAATTAGGACATTAAAACTTATTACAATATGTAGTGTGTAAAACAAATGTTACTGATCATTTTATTCATTCAAAAAATTATCAAAAAAAGAATAATTAAAAAGAGGAAAAGATTAAAACGGGAAATTAATAAATACTTTGAGTAATCTAACAGAATAAAATATCTATACTAATTCATTTGTTTCAAAACATTTTAAATTATATTACTTTTCATACAAAAACACAAACATATATATATATATATATATATATATATATATATATATATATATATATATATATAAATTTATTACTTCTTCACATATGGCTAGACACCTTTTCTGTATGAAAACTTTCATCGGCATTCATATACAGTCGATTCCGCTTAATTGGGACACCGCTTAATTGGGGACAGCCGTTTATTTGGGCCAAACCTCAAAGAACAGAAACCAAACCAAGGAACCAACAGTAAATTTACATGTTTAATTGGGACAACATTCCGCTTAATTGGGACAGTAAATTTAAGATCACAGTATATATTATGTTACAAATATGTATTCAAAAGAAAAAATATTTACAAAAAATTTAATATGATACGCTTCATATCTTTTTGATTCACAACATGGAAAATTATATTTAAAAAACTAGCAAATATGTATCAATTAATTACATTAGTATCGCGCGCTGTGAACTTTTTTCCCAACATTCATTCACGTATGAAATACGGACCCACGCGCGCTCAAAGGTTAATGTTTACCCTCGCGTCGGCGTGGCGCGGCACCGGTCATTAAAGCTGTGAGAGTCTACCCTGCTGTCTCAATCGTTACGTATTCAGTTATGATTCAGTTACCACTACACCTCGCGCGTGGAAGGTTCGTTATTTATTATTTTATTTTGGAATTTATTATTATTTTTTCTTAAAAGTTTATATTTTTTTGGTTATATGTAGTTTATAGTTTTTTCCAAGAATTTATAAAATAAAATTATTAAAAGAAAAATATGGATTGCTTAATTTTATGTAAAATTCGGTTAATTGAGACAGCCGCTTAATTGGGATAAAATGCCCTAGTCCCGATGTGTCCCAATTAAGCGGAATCGACTGTACTAATAGGAAATTTACATTATCCACGGATAAAATGTTACTGGCAACCAAAATTGCAGATTCCTGAAATTGCAAATAACATGCCCGTAAACAGATTTTATCAAATGCAACAAAATCTTCATTTTGTCAATATACTAGAACCGGAGCCACAAAATACTGACAGGATGTGGAAAGTCAGACCACTTTTCAATAGAATCAGACACAGATGCATATCTCTTCCTTTGGAGACACAATTGTGCATTGCCGAACAAATGGTTCCTTTCAAGAGCAATCTCAACGTGAAACAATATATCACAAATAAGCCTACTAAATGAGGTGTCAAAATATTTGCGTTATGTGGTCGGGGCGGAATTTTGTACGACTTTGTTAAATACCAAAGCTCCACAACTGAATTAAAAAAGATCACTCTGATTATTTCGGTCTGTTATTTCAACATTATCAGAGAAAATTACTGGAAAGAATTTTCAGTTGTACTTTGATAATTATTTTGTAAACTATAATATTCTGCAATATCTTCGCAATAAAGATATTTACGCAAGTTGCACAGTCCGTGTTGACAGATTTAACAAACCACCTGTGTCAGCTGGAAGGATATGCGGAAAAGTGGTAAAGGTGCGTTTGAAGAGATAATTAATGCAGATAAACAAATAATTCTGACACAGTGGTATGACAATAAAACCGTCGTCTTATCATCTAATTATATAGGAATATGAACCCGATACATGCAAAAAGTGGGAAAAAGCGCAAAAAAATATATTGATGTTACCAGACCAGAAGTTATCAAGCAATATAATGCACATAGTGGATATTAAGAATGTTCGCGCATGGAATTGATTTTGCATGCGCCAATTCTTGGCTGGAATACAAGAAGAAAGCTGTGCTACTTGGAATTCCAAGCAAAAAAGTTTTGGATCTTTTAACCATTTAACCTTTAGGGCATATATAGCAGAGACCCTTATAAAATCGAATAAAACCCATACAAAAAAAAGAGGACGTCCGACATCAGAGCCCAATTCCTTGAATTTGACACCAACTACATCGAAGCGTTCTAAAACAGAAACTCGTCCAATTCCGGAAGTGCGATTTCACAACATAGAGCATTTGCAATCTGTTGATGACAGATCTTATGCATCTAAATGCAAAAATGATGAATGTAAAGGACTAGGACGCATTATGTGTGTCAAATATGAAATATATTTATGCCTGACCAATAAAAGAAATTGTTTCATAATAATAACATAATAATACCATATAAAAAAAATAACAAAATATTATATAATAAATTTTAATTTTTTTTAAATTTTGAATTATTTTATAATATACAATAATTGTATTTCAATAAAATTTATATTCTTTTATACACAAATATTATTATTATTTTACATAATCTATTTTACCTTTAATTACAATGTATATGTTACGGTCCAAGTAATTAATAGGTTTGTATTAATAATTCCCGGTAATTATTAATACAAACCAAACAACAAGGTTAAAGAGAATAATTTATGAGAATTATTCACATAAACCGGTAATTATTAATAATTGACAACCATTATTGGTAAATGTAATAATTTGAACAACAATGTTCGGTGTCCGGTAGAAGAGCGGGCAGGTACCACGTGCCTGCATGAGCGGGGAGGTGAGAGTTACCAGTACGTAGTGTTTATTACTATCCTAATAAAAGTCGTTGTGTTTTGAATATATGGCAGACGCTATATCTTGTACGTGCATACATTTCTTTATCATTCATATTATTTACATATCCATAAACATAATGGGGGATATAGAATCAATGAATATAAAATTTAACGACCAAGGTAATAAGTTGATATTGAGAAAAGCGAATAATCATCAGTTATTCACCAGAGAAGGGTATTATTCATTTTTTAATAAAAGTTAAAAACAACAAAGAGAACATTTCCGGTAAAACACCAGAAGAATATCAACGGTTATCAAGAAATAATGCTGTAAAATTTGGAAATGTTGAAAAACTCATCGTACCTCTTAAAAATTACAGTGACCAGATAGCGTATTACACATTTTTAAAGGAGAATTTTCATTGAATTCATGATACTCATATCGAAGTTGGTCATGGAGGACGAAATAGAATGTTAAAAGAGCTTAAAGCGAAATATAAAAACATCACAGTTGAAATTATTATGATATATTTAAATCTTTGTGAACCACGTCAAAAGAAAATGAGCATTCTAAAAAAAAAGCGCGTTGTTAAATCAATTAAAAGCAGTCAATTCAAGATGTCAGATTGATTTGATTGATATGCATCTGTTGCATGATATAAACACTCAATGTTTAATATAGACAGAATAAGAAGCAGTAATACAGAATGTGGTTTGCTTTCTTAAAGGGTGTTGTTTTTTAAATTTTTATTTCATGTGCCTTGTTCTCAAAATATACTATAATAAATAGATATAAATAGTATACGTGGGCCATTATTTTAACAATTTTATTAAAAATTTATTATCTTCCCAGAATGAACCAAATTTGTCGATACCAACAACATCTGAAACCAACGTGTCGTCGTTATCGACCTCGTTAATTGGCCGTTCATCTTCGAGAAATGCTACGAAACAATGTCCAACATGTGGAAAATATTTTCAAAAATTAAGTGTGCACAAATGTTATAATCGTTCAAAGTGTGATTTCTGTCAAAAAACATTTAGAAGTTTAAGCACATTAACCGCACATTATCGTTCACATACAGGAAATAAACCGTATGTTTGTGAAGTATGCAACAAAAGGTTTTCTCAATTGGGAAATTTAAATATTCATTTAGTAATTCATACCGGCTTAAAACCGTATGAATGTCAGATTTGCAAACGCGCTTTTACGCATCCATCAAGTTTATCAAATCACATGAGAATTCACAATTAAGAGTAACCTACATAAGTAGTAGTACAGGGATTGTCCGAACTCATAGGTGAGGGGTACGTTGGGGAGCGGGGTACGGCCGGGTGGGGAACCAGACCATGGCTGTGTAATTCGCAGGTGTGGTGACTAATACACCACTTAAGGTTGTTAAACTTTGTCGCGCGTACCTTGACCTAATTGCAGGTGTACAAATTAGGTGACTCATGCATTCCAAGAAGGTCAGTGTGGCGTTGTGTGTCAAAAAACTTTAAGAAGGGGTGAAATTTTGCGCACGTGTAAGGTTAAAGTACTAGGTTATGAACTAAATTAGGTGCAGGTGGCTGAGTTTATATGAAAAATTATTTTATAGACGACATCGGTGTTAAAAATTAAAATGTTAACATTTGCGAAATTCGCAACTAGTTTGTGTATATAAAGAGAGAAACTTGTCATCTATATTCAGTTACACACATTTTCTATCTCGAGCATCAGACTCAGCACAGCTACAACAAGTAAAATGAGTCTTTTTCAAAAATTAAAATTTTGTTAGAACAGAGACATCTGTTGCATGTTATAAACACTCAATGTTTAATATAGACAGAATAAGAAGCAGTAATACAGAATGTGGTTTTCTTTCTTAAAGGGTGTTGTTTTTTAAATTTTTATTTCATGTGCCTTGTTCTCAAAATATACTATAATAAATTGATATAAATAGTATACGTGGGCCATTATTTTAACAATTTTATTAAAAATTTATTATCTTCCCAGAATGAACCAAATTTGTCGTTATCAACAAGTGAAACCAACAGTTCACTGAGAAATAATCCACCTTCGGAGCCTGATGAGATTATTATGTCAGAAGATTTAATGAGTATTTTGCTGTGTATATTAGTTTTTTATTATTTTATTAAAAATTTATTATTTTTCCAGAATGAACCATCGACATCTGAAACTGACAGTTCATCTTCGAGAGGTGCTCGCGATTCAGGACCTGGGCAACAATGTCCAATATCAAGTTTTTAGGAATTACTCATCTTTTATTCAACATATTAGAATATGCTTAAACTTTTAATTGATATATTTTAGAAAATGCCGCCATGTTATTTATACAATGAGAAGGAACTATTAGCCAGAATATATGTGGCATATAGGCGCATGTTGCCGGAACACCGAGCGACGGCCTGGGAAAGAATAGCCGAAATTTATAACAACTCGCCATGGGTGCGAACAGGCCCTCGGACTCCACACCAGCTGGAGATGGTCATATACCACATGCGAAGGAATCGCAGATATGACCATCTGTTTGAACCTACTAAAGAAGTTCCCAAGAATGTAAACATATGGGTACGAATGTACGAATATCTAAAGATAATGGCCAACACGGCATTCAATATGGTGGACGGAATAGGTGAGTATTTTGCTGTGTATATTAGTTTTTTATTATTTTATTAAAAATTTATTATTTTTCCAGAATGAACCATCGACATCTGAAACTGACAGTTCATCTTCGAGAGGTGCTCGCGATTCGTTATCAACAAGTGAAACCAACAGTTCACTGAAAAATAATCCACCTTCGGAGCCTGATGAGATTATTATGTCAGAAGATTCTTCTCGATTGCTTAGGAATCACATTATGAGAAAAAAAAACAAGAGAAAGCCAAAAAAACGCGGAAATATTGTCGTAAGTGTTATAAAAAAAAGCAGAATAAAATCACAAAAAATATGATGAAGAAAGTAACTACATACTGTGCGGATTGTGTTGGCTATCCGCATATGTGCCTCGACTGTTTCAACCACAAGCATCATAAATAAACAATTTGTCTAGTTATTTGTAAGTTTCTATGTTAATTCAATCCCAAAGAATTGTATTTTTAGTTCAATAAATTTTCTAAAACGATACGAATCTCATTGTCGACAATGTTATCATCCATGCTAATTGGTCGCTTAAGTAAAATATTTTTTTTAAACCCAATGTTAATTATACAATCTGTAGGACCAGAGCGGTCATACAACACAAAATGCAAAGAAAGAGCGGTCACCGTGGAAAGATCGCTCCGTAAAACGTAAACATGCTGGCGGGCATTATGACCACCAAAACCTGTGGAGCTTGTCTCTCGATCGGGCTTTAATAAAAAAAACACCATCTCCAGAAAATGATGAAGATTATAATGTTTGCATGACTTTGTACACAAAATTTAAAAAATTGCCACATAATGCAAAAAAAAATATAGAAAAAAACTTTTCAAATGTTTATAGTTTAAATTCAAACTGGAAAATTCCAATCGTGTATTTCCTCATCAACGGTATGGACGCTGACATGAATGCTTCAAATCGTTGACACTGTTTTGCTGTGTTGATGTTTTTTCCCTGACATTAGCCAGCATTTCTCAATGATGAAGAAGCTAGGAGCTACATTTGACATCGACGATACGTTGTCATCTTTCAAACATCTGAGTTCTGAGGAACGACTTTAAGTCATATTTGATCCTTGCCATATGCATAAATTGATTCGAAACTGTTTAGGGAGCTATAAAGTTTTATACGATACAAATGGCAAGAAAATCGAGTGGTCCCTCATAGAATCGTTAGCTAAACTCCAGGAAGAAGAAGGTTTGAAAGCAGGCAATCGACTGTCGAAAAGTCATGTTCAGTTCAAAAATATGATTATGAAAGTATCACTTGCTGCTCAAACCTTCAGTAATAGTGTAGCTGACGCGATTATATTTTGCGATAAACAACTGCATTTCCCTCAGTTCAAAGACAGCTAAATTTTTGAAAATTATTTTGTTAACAAATGAATATAGTAGCGTAATTTGAGATTAGTTTGCCCCTTAAGGAGATACTTTACTCCAGAAGTGAGAAAAGAAAACATTATTGCCATCTTGTAAGTAGGTGAATTATAGCATAAAGTAATGTGTGTGGAATATGTAACAAAGGCTTTAGTCAAGTGGGTAACTTAAATATTCATTTACGAATTCATACCGGCTCAAAACTGTACAAATGTGCAATTTGTGGTTGCGAATTTACGCATCCGGCAACTTTAGGAAACCATATGAGACGACACAATTAAGAGTAACCTATAAATTATAATTTCAGTTATTTGAAATAAGAAAAAAATTATTTTATTTATTAGCAAGTATTATATATAAATTGGAAAAAGTAATCCTCCCTTACGAGCAGTGGAGCAAAATTTCAAAAGAAGTAGATTCATCCAAGATGTATTTTCAAATATTGATATCAACGAATAAAAAAGAGCGTTTCTCGAGTTGAGCAAAGTGGTTATAACGGAGGAATATTTGTCGTCGCTCATCATAGCGACGACCACATCCACGTCGTCCACGACTGCGACTTCTCCAATCAGTGTTGCAGATGTGTTCGCATCAACAACTTCTACAAATATAAAAAGAAAAATAGACGAAATTTTCAACGAAGTGAGCTTACCCGAACCTACTTATGGAATCTCTTCCACCTATTTCTTATGAAGGGGGGGGGGGACAGATCGTATAAATACCTTACAATCGGAAGCCAAAATTGGTTATCAAGTCATTCAATTAAAGATATATCCATCTGGTTCAATAGTAAACAAAGAAACGAAGTATTGGTGGAAATTTGCCAATACAACGATGACTATTGTGATACAGAATCAGAAAGATCTTATTGAAGTACTTCTCAATCAATTCCAAAAACGAGTAGAGGAACGATTTCTGGCTGGAACACCGGCGAAAGAAATAAATAAGAGAAATTTTTTCAATTCTTCCAAAAATACAACACAAGCCCATTAAAATTATATTAATTGGTGAGGGAAAAAATCTGTACTTGAATTTAATAATATATTGTATAAATAATTTTTTGTTTAATAAATCTATGAAAATTTTTTTATAGCACAACCTGAATAAATATTCGAAATTATTTTTTTATTTATTAAAACTGATAAATTTTTACAAGTATCTAATAACAGAATGAATATATATTTGAAATTATTTTTTATTTAATATAGATAAAAATGGATGATCAGGATTCCATAATATTAATAGCTTTTATATAGAAAAGATTTCCAGTATGTTTTTATAATTAACAAATTTTTATAAATTTTTCTAAAATTTATATTTCGATCCCAGGTCGAGGTGATATGTGTTTTTTTCATTTTCCGTTTAATAATTATTTCATGCTTATATTTGATATACTCTGATATATATATATATATATATATATATATATATATATATATATACTGGGTGTCCCATTTTAATCCGCCACCTGCAATAACTTTAAAATCGTGCATCGGACAAAAAAATGTTTTGGATAAAAAGTAAATGGTTTCGAGGGGGACATCTGATGCAGAGACCCTTGCCCCCTTCGGACCCCCTGGGGGGCGGGAAAGGGGGGCAACTTTGAAATCTTAAATAGAACACCCTATTTTTTATTGTAGATTCTGATAGGCCATTAAAAAGTATGTAAATTTTATTTTAAGACTTTTTGTTTATCTTTGATAGATGGCGCTGCAAACAGCATTTTTTTCTCAGTTTATCAGTTTTCAATTTGAAAAAAAAGGTGTAACTAAGTACGATATTCAAGTTCTTTTCAGTTCTTTGGGAAGAGGGGGGGGCAAGGGTCACTGAATCAGATATCCTCTCGAAGCCATTAACTTAAGTTATACCCCTCTAAACCATTAACTTAAAGTTAATGGTTTCGAGGAAGATATTTGATGCAGTGACCCTTGCCCCTTTTCTTCCCAAAGAACTGAAAAAATCTTGAATATCGTACTTAGTTACACTTTTTTTTCAAATTGAAGATTGATAAACTGAGAAAAAAAAATGCTGTTTGCAGCGCCATCTATCAAAGATAAAAAAAAAGTCTTGAAATAAAATTTACATACTTTTTAATGGCCTATTAGAATCTACAATAAAAAATACGGTGTTCCATTTAAGATTTCAAAGTTGCCCCCCTTTCCCGCCCCTCAGGGGGTCCAGAGGGAGCAAGGGTCTCTGCATTAGATGTCCCCCTCGAAACCATTTACTTTTTATCCGAAACATTTTTTTGTCCGATGCACGATTTTAAATTTATTGCAGGTGGCGGATTAAAATGGGACACCCAGTATATATATATATATATATATATATATATATATATATATATTATTGTCAGCTCTAGAAGAATCATTGGACCGAAGTGAACGGCACATCTAATACGCTAGGTCTGATGTAGTCATTTATCTAGCGCGCATCCCGTCAAAGTACGGCAAAGGTTACGAAAGTTATTGCATAATATTGAACATGGTTATGACATTGAGAAAGAAAGCTGCCACTTCAGATATTCATATTATTTATTCAACGTCTTCCTAATATTTTTTGCTAACTTTTTGATTATCAATCTATGGCCAGTTGTGATATTTTCTCGTTTTTTTATTACTTTTACATTAGTAGTACTAGACACTTAAAAATATATTAGAATATATTGCTATTATCTGCTATTATCAGAAATCTGAATTTTTATCATCTCTTAAACGCAAATTTCGAATCTTTCAGTGTATTCAGAAATTTTAAGAATCTAGTAGTAGATATTTGAATTTTATTTTTTGTTTCTAAATAAATTGATTATACACACAATTTGTTTCTATTCATATTGATTTTATATTTATACACGCAAGTGATATTTTTATATTTAGAAAAGTGTGCAATTTATTTACAGTATTTACGTTTATACAACTTATTTTCTATTGAAAAGTATTGAAAATATTAAATAATGACATCAATTCCAGAAAACTCTCAAAATGATCTTTCTTAGAATTTGACGATGATCCAACCGAAACAGCCGTAGCATCGGTAGAAGAATTTAAAAACGATGATCCTGTGAGGACATCAAGTCTCAAAGACTCTCCAATCGATCCTAATAGAGTCACCAAATATGAGGTAATTCAAATATTATAATTATACAATGTTATAACTGAATCAGCCAAAGATCCATTAAAAGAACTTAAAGACGGCGATTTTGTTTCGGAAATATTAATTGAATACTACATCTACATTAATGAAAAATTGAATGATTCTGATGTTGAAATTTATGATGACAGTCTCGAAGAATCAGTCGTATCAGATCTGAATGACAAGTGTTTAAATTTGGAAGAATCAGCCGATTCAGATCTGAATGATTCTGATGCTAAAATTTATGAAGACAGTCTCGAAATAAACAACAAACATTTAAATTTCGAAGAATCAGCCGATTCAGATCTGAATGATTCTGATGCTGAAATTTATGAAGACAGTCGCGAAATAAACAACAAACATTTAAATTGCTAGCTAAACTCTTAAACTGCTAACTATAATACCAGGCCGTTAAGCACTTCCCATACATGATGGAAGCCCTACACTTCAAAATCTACGCATACCATAAACCAATCACTTACGAATTCCGCAAAAAGCATGGCCAGATCACCCTAAGGCAATTCAGATACCGACCTAGACTACAATTCACTACAAACATCCGAAACGTATCTGGAGTCGACAACGTAGTCGCTGACGCATTATCTCGGACAGAAGAGCTAGAATCTTCGATTGATTACGAAAAACTAGCTGCCTCACAAAAAACCGATCTAGAACTCCAGTCACTAAGACAAAAGAATAAAACGCTGCAATTCAAAACAATAAAATTGCCCGACACAAACATCGAAATACATTGCGATGTCTCCACATTGGCTGCACGACCATTCATCACAGCACCGTTTCAAGAATTAGCCTTCAACAGCATCCACCGCTAATCCCATCCAGGAGCAAACGCAATGGTCAAACTCATGACTCAACGTTATGTCTGGCCGTCGATAAATTTCAAATTGATTCACCTCAACTATTCCGTGGTCGCGGTGAACATTCGCGGTGAATGGGAATGCTAAAACGGCGTGTTATGCCCGAAGATGTTATCATGAATTGCAGTAAAGATGCGAAATTACTTGTCCCACTTTCAGGGCATAAATGGAACGAAGTTAGACACGATCAATCCGTTATGTGGCTTGCTGCGTGGACTGACAATATTCAAAAAAAGAAAATATTTTACAATGAGTTCTTGTTTAGAATTAAATGACGAAAATGATTATAAGAAATTCGAGAGAGTAAATTTGGGAGAAAAATTAAAATAATTAGAAAAAATATAAAAAAAGGTTTTATATCTAAAAGAATGGTTATCAAACAACTTAGCACAGCTGTATTTTGAATTGATATTTAACTACAAAGATCTTGCAATGAGTAGAAAAGTACAGATGAAAATGATACAGTCGATTGTTATTCGTTATGGATTGAACATGTCACATTATACGAATAGAATAATAAAAAATATGTTACTTTAAATTTTCTTGGTAAATATTCGATTTGTTATCGCAGAACTTGTCAATCGTTTACGAAAAATAAATCGGCTAGCGACCGTACATTCCATTGTATCAATCCAAAAATTTTGAACAGATATCTCAATGGCTTGATGAAAGATCTTACAGCAAAAGTGTTTTGTACTTATTGAGCGTCACAAACACTTCAGAAAAATTAAAATATACCAATATGGACCATTCGGTTAACCAAAAGGAACTCTCATACATGCACGCGAATCGAATAGTTGCAATTTTGTGTAACCACCATCGATCTCCATCAAACAATAATGATGAATTAATAAATAAACTTGGACGCAAAATTAATATAATCAAATTAGAAATTGAAGAGATGCTTTAGCAAGTTTGTGGCGGCCTCGCCAAACACTTGCTTACGCTCCTGCCTGTAGCAAAACGCAATTAAGTTTCAGTTCATTAAAATATAAGTTCGGAAAAGTTTTTTTACTTTGTTAAAACAAATTTTTAATTTGTATATTTTTTTAGCATACATTTCTTAAGGTAGAAAATGCCAAATATTATGTTAGCTCACACTAAACTGTAACTAAACGTACCCCTCCCCCCACCCCCTCCAAGGTGTGACTAAATAGATTTTACTACAGCAATACTGTGCGAGAGGAATTTTCATCATTTACATTTGATTTTGATATTTTTCAGAAGACGAAATTCAATGTTTCCGCGAAAAAAACAAACTATATCAAGAAAAATCGTATAACGTTCAAATAGATCTTGCAATTATTATGTTCCAAAGTTAATATTATAGACAAGATAAATAAAAATGCGATCGTTACGCGTTAGTTATGAAATTAAAAATTGGAAAAACGAAAAACCACCGCTTTTCAAAAAACTTGAATAAATTAGAATTCACATATGCATATTTATTCCAGTTGCTTTGGTAATAAAATTGTCAATATGTATGTCAAATTTGAAGTTACAATATAAAATATGGCTTTTGTTCACAGGGAATAATTACTAGCTTCATAAGAAATAGGAAATCTACACTGAAAATTCTAAATTGCTGTTCATTTTTTCTAAAAATCATTTTTATATTAGCATGTGCGTTTTAAAAAAAGATTTAAATAAATCTGTAAATTGAATCTAAGACTTTTTATTTATTATTTTTTATTCTTAGCGGTTCCAGATAAGTCTTAATATGTATATGAAGATATAATAGATATATGTTTTACATTTTGAACAATAGGTAAAGAAAGAAATTCGGGAGGGTCAGAATGGGCCCTGCGATACCAGAGGACCAGAATCTTGTGATACCAGTTAAAAGTTAATACTATTTAATTTTAATTAAAAGAACTGAATATTTTGTAAATCATTTGATAAATAAATAATATATTTATATATTTCTTTTTTTAAAAACGCCCCATAGAAGATGTGCATAATCAAATATATATAATTTACTATTTTTATACTTTCTATAGTAATTTTGTATTTTGCTCAAATGTACTTTTATTATTATTTTAGGAGCCATGAGCGACAATAAAGAAAAACCTTGTAATAGAACTTTATACGAAGCATGAGTCTGTTCACAAATTAAATAAGTAGGACGAAATAACACAAGATTATAATAGAACGCCCCCAGAGCCAAAAACGTCCAACCAATTCAAAGCAGTCTACTACAACAGAAAAAAGGAGTAAAAATACGAATAATGTATGTATTGAGGTCTCAGATCGAGAAACATATTATCTGTTACGTTATACATGTTGCCTATATCTGTTGTATATGTTTAATGTATTTCTATTTTGTGTGCCGATAATATAAGTAATTGTGTAATAATTACTGTGAGTTTTATTTACGCATGAACCCCAAATAAGCATAATTGATTACGGAAGTACAATATATGGAACTGCTTCAAAAACATTACTACAAAAACTAGACACTGTACAGTCCAAGGCCATTAGAATTTGTATTGGAGCCATGCAATCAACTCCTATAAATATTGTACAAGCAGAAACAAAAATTATGCCATTGCACTTAAGAAAATCACTACTCAGCCATCGATATAAAATAAACAGGCAATATCTATCTCAGAGATACTATCTATCTTCATTAGCATCTACTTTCCTCACTTCAAACTATTGGGAAAAGAAACCAGTACCTCCACTTAATAAAAGTTTTTGTGACATAAAGGAAAACAACTTTCAGTATAACACAGCAAGTACTTATCCCTGTTTTACCTTTCCACTAAATTATTTTTTACACAACGAATATTTCCTTCCTAACACAAATATTAAAATATTTAACAATATAGCTAAAAATTATATAGAACATATATAAATCGCGACTGGTATGATTATTACCACCTTTTCACAGATGATTCTAAATCAAAAGGAGGTGGTTGTGCATTCTATGATCCGCAAAGAAATTTACAAAGTACATATTCTCTTAACAAAAACACTTCAATATATTCTGCAGAACAAATAGCAATTAGTAAATGTTTGGATTACGTAAGTACTCGAAATATTTCTAAATTTCTAATTTTTCGGATAGTAAAAGTACAATAAAGAAAATTAAAAATCCCGGATTTGTCAAAGACAATATTTATCTTCTATACGAGATACTTCACAAAATAGAAACACTAAAAAATCAAGGGAAACCATAAAAATAATGTGGATTAAATCACATGCTGGCATTAAAAACAATGAAATTGCTGATTATTTAGCCAAGGAAGCCATACAAAGTGGAAAATTACTAAATAACAGTTTGAATCCTCAAGAACAAAAAAATATAATAAAATATTTTATCGAAGCCAAATGGGAGCACGAATATGGTATAAGCATAAAAATTAAGGGCAGCTACTACGGCTCCATTCAAGAATCCATTCCAAAAAAATCTGGTATACTTCGTACTATAACAGAGACTTTATAAAAACAATTACCCGAATGCGATTTGGACATACCGGAACTAACTCTCATCTTTACAAAATCAAAATTAAACTTACCATGCAATGAAAATAGTATCGCCGATTTAATCATATATATTTTGCCTGCCCACTTCTAGAAACCGAATAAACAGATCTAATTAAGGCACTAATAAAATTAAAAATATATCCTCCACTAAATACACAATTATTATTAACAACAGAAAACCGAAGATCGTGGGAACTATTCTACAACTTTGTTCAAACTAACAAAATTTTAATATAGGAAAACAGCGTAGAATATCGTATAAAATATTAAATTAAGCTTATAAAGCTGGTTGATTGGCAAAGCACCGAAAACCAGCAAAAACCCGAAGGTAAAAGAAAAAAATATTTTGAAACATATTACATTATTGCTAATTATATTATATTGTCATATAACACAAATCAGCTACATTAAGTTAAAGTATACACACAAAAAATGCCTGAATCCAGCAGTGGTACAAACACTCTACCAGCAAATTATGTTATCGCTGTAACTACAACATCAACTACAACAATAAATACAAATACTTCGTTTACAAATACGTCGCCAATCATATCAACAACGGAATACACTCATTCTCCTATTAGACAATTAACATATAGTGATCATAATTTTGAAACAATTGCTAACCAATCACAAAGTGAAAGCAGTCCCCTTAGACCAATTTTTTCATGGCAAGTGATCACAAAAAAAAGAAGATATAAAAATACCACCACTCAGCAACCAAAAAGAATTCAAAATACTCATTAAAATAATAACATAATGCATACGTCAAACAGGTACTGAATTATGCAAAGGAATACGCAACAGAATACAAATAAGTTAAACAATAAACCTTCACAACATACAAAACTCAACGAATAGAAAGCCTAAACCACCCCCAGTCAGTCCTTAACTGTTATGCAATGGTATCATCTCTCAAAATTGCTCTTAAAAATGACGAATTTATATGTAAGTCATTTACAAGCAATGAATTGAAAATAAATACAAACTCAGTAGATGCGTTATAGCGTTTCACCAGAAGAAATTCGAAAAGAATTAGAAGACAAAGGCTTCCTAACACGCAATGTAACAAATATGTAAAGTTGAAAAAAGATAAACCCACTTTCATTATTCTTGGTGGATCAAGACCCAAATAAAAATAATAAACATATTTTGGAAAAAAAAATTGCTCAATGTATGAGATGCCAAGAATATGGTCATACAAAAACATATTGCACTGCGTAAAATGCGCCAAAAATCACGCGAGAAAAATTTGACACAAAAAAAAAACAAAAAACAACTGCACTATGTAACGGCCACACCCAGCAAATTATAAAATTTGTAGTGTTTACAGAGATCTTAAGAAAGCATAGAGAAAAATTATCACTTAAAAATACAATCAAAGAAGAAATCAAACAAATCAAGAATTCCATTTGAACGAACCTGAATTCAATTTTAAGAATTCTTCCGCATATTAGGAAACCGCTTTATTGCAGGTGGCGATTTTAATTATAAACACCCACAATTGGAATCAAGAATAATCAACCTCAAAGGCAGGCAGCTGCTTTCTACTATTATTACTAACAATTATTCTCCCATAAGCAGTCAAAAACCCACTTACTGGCCTACAGGTCAAATCAAGTTACCGGATCTGCTAGATTCTTTATTGCAAAAAGAATTTCTTCAAACTACATAAAAGTAGAAGATTCTTACGATTTACACTCAGATTTCTCATCGACTATAGCTACCATACTAAATCGATAATACAAAATAAAAGAAAACCTAGTCTATATAATAAAAACAATTCCAATATGGACATACGGAATTCAAATGTGGGGCTGCGCTAAAAAGGTAATATTAATATTATCCAAAGAATACGAAATAAAATATTAAGACTGCCGGCAAATATCCCACGGTACGTAACCAACGAAACACTCCACAACGATTTGAAAGTGAAATACGACACCAAACAGAAAACGCCCTTTTCTACAAAATATAAATAAGGTCTAAACTCTCACCCGAATAAACTTGCAGTAAACCTTTAAACAAAGAAAATGAAAAAAAAGACTTCAACGAAAAAGCCACTCGATCTAGGAACATAAGAACAATAATAGAAACTATAAAGACACATCATTAGATGCATCTTCTCTCATGTTATTGAAAAATATATCATATTTGCTGGCTGACCTAACGGGCAGTTGTTAATAAATTTGTAAATAAAAAAAAAAAAAACATTTATTTGATGTGTCACACTAATTGAAATGTTTTCAAAATAATTTTAGTAATAAAAATATTATACATAAAGATGACTTTAAAGACACTTTATGCTGGGAGTAAACATCTTATTAGAGCGAATGTTGTGTCGGAAATGCTGTTGATTTGTGTATTTATAATATTTTTGTTTTTAATTTTTTCTTTATATATTTCGAAATTTTCTTTTATGTTTAATCTATTTAATCTATTGCAATACAAGATATGGAAATAGTTAAAATAGAACAAAAAAGCAATAGATAAAACAACCGACCACCAATTGTCGAATTGGTATAAAAAAATATTATCGGAAAAAGTGTTTTTAATAATAGTGAACTATCTATTATGTAAGAAAAAAAACCTATGAAAAATATTGACATTAATAATAAAGCAATAATGACATTGGTCAAAAAATTAAATAAATACAATATAAAAATGCAATTGAAACATTATCCTGTGTAATTGCAAGAGGAAGGTATATTTTAAACTAATTGTGTCAAGATAAAACGACCAGCAGATTATTATTATGGTCGTAGCCCCATATTTCGGGTATTCGAGCATACCCACCACAAGTTGCATATGTAAAAATATATCGTTGGCCAGATATAAAGAATGCTAACGAAATAGAAAGTATACATTACTGTAAAATAAGAAATCAGGCAAATCATACAACCTTATGTGTAAACCCGTGCCATTATCAGCGGATTGGTACATACATTTGGTAAGTGGACAATACAATAATAACAATATGATAGCATCATAGAAAGCAACGGATATATATATATATATATATATATTGTTGCAAAATAAATATGAGAAGTTGTAAGGAATGCGAGAGTATGTTTGTTTACGTGTTCAGAGGCGAACGGTATACAGAGACTTCGAGAATATTCTTTTTAGAATACTAGAAAGAACTAGAAGCTTTGAACTTGTATATAAGTACCATGAGTGGCCACGCAAGGAGCAATCGTAACCGAGATGTTATATTGAAAAGTGCTAAGTGAATACAAAGTATGGTCGGTGAAAATAAATAACAGTGCGCGGTATTCGTTTGATATAAATTGGCTTCGCTCGGCCCGTTTGACATAAATTATTAAGTAATGTTTATTCGTATTCATTTATTAAACATTTAACCATTATAAATTATATATATTTAACTATTTATTATTATACTTATTATATCTTTGTAGTATTTAGTGAACTATTTCATTTCATATGTTTAAATATATTTTTAGTTTTAGTTAATTTAAGTGTTGTGTTTATTTTTAACCAATTTCACCTAGTGCGAACTTTAAACACGTTACAATATATATATATATTTGGGCAGAAGGGCGGAACAGAAAGTAGGAAAGAGTTAAAAAAAAATGTTGTACACAAAAGTGTGCACCGCATCCGCAGTTGGAAGTACCTAATTGAGAAGTAATTTTAAGGTTTTTGATTATACTTATTCATTATTTTTATTGACCGCCATGGCGCTCAACCTGTTAAATGAAAATATAATTTGTCAAATTTAAGATTTATAAAACAGTTTTTGAAATTCAAGAACACGTTCTTGTTGCTTCCATGTCTTTCACGAAGAGGCAAGTGCACTTTTGAAAAAGAAAAAACCTGCCCTGTTAACCGCAAAAATAACCCTGCAGTGCTATTATTTTCTTAATGTTTTGCATCGAGCAAAAAAGTAAAAAAAAAGAAAAAAAAAAATTGTTTGTGTCGTGTTTTGTGCCGCAAAGTTGGAAAGCAAAAAATAATTTTTGCTCTTGTAAACAGATTGTATAATTTTATAAAAAAAAGTCACAAAAATATTGACACATAAAAAATGATAAAATAGCTGTTAAAATGCTGTCAATAATATATTCACTTTTGAAAAAGAAAAAACCTGCCCTGTTAACCGCAAAAATAACCCTGCAGCGCTATTATTTTCTTAATGTTTTGCATCGAGCAAAAAAACTAAAAAAAAAGAAAAAAAAAATTGTTTGTGTCGTGTTTTGTGCCGCAAAGTTGGAAAGCAAAAAATAATTTTTGCTCTTGTAAACAGATTGTATAATTTTATAAAAAAAAGTCATAAAAATATTGACACATAAAAAATGATAAAATAGCTGTTAAAATGCTGTCAATAATATTTTCATGATTCAAAATGGCTTTTTCAATATTTATCCGTTATTTGTTGAATTTTCAATGTAAATAATGCGCGTCGGATCATTCAAAAACCGCGCCAATAGTGTTAACGTGATCTGTCACCAGATGTCGAGTCCGTTTGATCTCAAGGCAGTGTCTTTCAGCAAGTGCAGCTATAACCTCAACATTGTACATCTGTAAACGTGAGTATCATGGAGCCGTCAAGTGATGACGAATCTGTGTTTCTAATCGGTGAAGTTGATGTTCAAATAACCAGGGTCCTTCCGCTTGCGGACAAACGTTCAGGAGGAAGGATGAATTAAGACGCCATAAAGCACGTCATTGTTGCCAAACAGTAAACAACTTCTACGGCAACAACAACAACAACAACAACAACAACAATTATAACAACTAGAAATAGAGCTGTTGTTGGACCTGCTCTAGCGCGTTTATCCTTCCTCTTGCCCGTGCAAATCCTACACTTAAATGGCCGAACTGACGTATGGGTTGTTTCATGTTGGACTAATTTATTAAATGTAATATTTACCTGTATCGTTGAGCAGCAAGGTTCTTGTTCATGGACTTCAATAGCGGCACATAAATAAGAACGTCAAAAGCGTATGGCCCCAATCGGTTCCGATTCCGTATCAACCGAATCTAGCCACCGTCGTGACGAAGAAGAACTACGCGATGTTATCTTTGTCGATATTCAGCTGTATATATATATATACAGTTCAAATGTGTTATTTGCATACCTAAAGCAAAGCTTATCAACAAAAATAAGTAATATAAAAAGCTCTCTGCGATTTTTTGAACAATCAATATCCCAGGATGTGGATAGGCCGTGGAGGACCGGTGCTGTGGCCACCCCGGTCACCTGATTTAACTTCGCCCGACTTTTTCTTGTGGGGATACATAAAAGATGTAGTCTATCGTAATCCGCCAACAACGCGAGACGACATGAAAATCCGCATAACGGAAGCGTACAGAGCCATAACGCCGGCTATGTTGCAAGCAACTGTGAGGAATTTTGAGAAACGCGTGAATTTGTGTATTCGGGAAAACGGCGCGCACATCGAACACCTAATTAAATTCTAAATTAGCCATGAAACCTAAAAAGCTTAAATGCTGTAATTGTATCATCTCTGTCTTGGTTCTGTCATTTCCGTTATTTCTTTTTCTCTTTTGTTGTGAGATGGATGTGAAGGTAAGTTGATTTGACTGCAGTTATTGATATTTCCAGCACAAATTCTTACACATTCATGTAACATGTCATCAATAAAGAAATTTTTAACAACTGAAATTTAGCCAAACAAATAAGTAAGTTCATAGTAAAAATGAAAATAACTTGTGTTTTGTATTGTAAAATACATGGTTTAAAATGATTTAAAGCAATTCAGCTATAAACAATAGCAGAATATTTTATGTAAAAAACGTAGATCTTACTAATTTTATCCGCTGAATTAAATGGCGCATTAGTATGTATAGAAATTACAGAATTTGTAACTTTACGTACGGATTATAAAAAATTATGAAAAAAGCATTGTACTGATAACTGAAGTTAAAATGATTAAATTCTATCACTAAGATCTGTTGTCAACTCGGTAGCTCAGTGGTAAAGCGTTCACCCGGCAAGTGAAGAGTCCCTGGTTCGATCCCAGGTCGAGGTGATATGTGTTTTTTTATTTTCAGTTTAATAATTATTTCATGCTTATATTTGATATACTCTGATATATATATATATATATATATATTATTGTCAGCTCTCCAAGAATCATTGGTCCGAAGTGAACGGCACAGTGAAACAGTGAATTCAATGATGAACTTCGTCGTGCTGTGTTGGACGTAGCAAAGAAATTCATATATAATGAAAAACCGCCTGAAGAAAATAGAATAATTAATGATTTATTTAAAGAATATTTATTTTATTTATTTTATTTTTTATTTTGTTTAAAGACATGCGCTTATATTATACTGTAGTACAGATAAGAAAAACTTAGAGCGAGTAGATGTAGCAGTTATACAGTAGTGAACTAATCCTTATTATGTAAACACCTATACTCATATAATCTTCTATTAACAATAAAATAAATAAGTCAACTATATGATATTATTACAAATAACCCTTCAAAACAGTCACAGGTTACACACAGGTTGCACAAAGATAGCAAATTGTTACAGTTATTAAAAAACTGCTTTGTTTTAGTTGCCCATCAAGACAACACACTCGAAAATCGCGTACAAGCACTGGAGACAACGACGCAACTCATGCTGCAAGAAATGAAAAAATTGTCAGCCGACATCAATATGATTAACAAACAAGTCGACAATCTAATTGTAAAATTAGAAAACAAAAAATAGTGGTGGCGTGCAGTGCCGGCGTTACGCACAGGCAGAACAGGCTGCCGCCTGTAGCGGCACATTTTAGAGGGTGGCCGGTCAAATTGACAATTTAACAATTAAAGTAGAAAAAAAAACAATAGAGTTGAAGCGTTGGAAACAATGAACCAGCTGCTTAATCAAAACATAAAGCTTAGTTCAAGATCTACGTATAAAAAATTTGGAGGCAGATGTTCAAAATTTAAAAATTATGAATCAAACATTACAAAAACAAATTGACAATTTGTCAATCAAAATTGAAAAAAAAAACAATAGAGTTGAAGCGTTGGAAACAATGAACCAGCTTGGTATATTTTCTTCTTGTCTATGTAAATACAAAGATAACACACATCAATCAATCAATAGTACGCAAGAAGTCATAATAATAACAAGAATCGGCAAACATGCCATTTATGTGAAGCAATAAAATTCAGTAAAAAGTTTTAAATCAGGAATACGCAAACTATTAAAAGATCGTAATAATTCTAAAGCTAGTTTTGAAACTCTAATAAATAGATATTTGTTTCAATACAGAAACTCAGTCTATATGACTACTGGATTTACACCATCTAGTTTAATGTTTAAGTATAAAGTTAAAATTAGATTAGATTTATTAAAAGATACTAATAAAGCAGGTACAATTGTAAGTAAAAATCTACGAGAAGAAATATTTATTATCTTCCCAGAATGAACCAAATTTGTCGATATCAACAACATCTGAAACCAACGTGTCGTCGTTATCGACCTCTGAAATTGACCGTTCATCTTCGAGAGGTGCTCGCGATTCAGGACCTACGAAACAATGTCCAACATGTGGAAAATATTTAAAAAAATTAAGTTTGCACAAATGTCATGATCACGATCCTTTCCAGTGTGATTTCTGTCAGAAAATATTTAGAAGTTTAAGCACATTAACCGCACATACTCGTTCACATACAGGAAGTAAACCTTATGTTTGTGAAGTATGCAACAAAGGGTTTTCTCAATTGGGTAATTTACGTATGCATTTACGAATTCATACCGGCTTAAAACCGTACGAATGTCAGATTTGTGAACGCGCGCTTACTTATATTATAGTTATATGAAAACGTTCAAAAAATCCAGAAAAACATAAGAAGAATATTATAAAATACAATCGTATGTGCGGAAAAAATTATGTATCGTCTACTGGCAGATTAGTACCACCAAAACAACATTCAAAAGAACCATGTGATTGTAAGATGGATTGTATAAAACGAATAGATGCAAGTCGCAGGGAACAAATTTTTCAATCATTTTATAGCATGACCTGGTCGATGAAACAGTCTTTTCTTGCTTGTCAGATTCAAATAAAAAATGTTAAAAGAAAGTATACCAATAAAGAACTATCTCGCAGACAAAAAATTAGATTTATAGATTACAAGATTAGAAAGGAGTAGAGCTAATCGTATGTAAGAAATTTTTTAAAAACTATTGCTGTTTGCGATGGTACAATTACAAATGCATTAAAAAGAAAAAGAGTGAGTGGTGTACCACAAGAAGATAAACGGGGCAAACATACTCCATATAATAAAAAGATTTAGTTTTTGATTTACAGAAAACACTCCTCGCACCAATTTTAACGACTAATGTTGTTTATTATAAGCGTCAATTATAGGTAAACAATTTGGGCATACATGATGAAGTAACGAAGACTGGTCATATGTAAGTTTGGGGAGACCATGTTGCATTTCGTGGAGCCCAAGAAAAATCGTCTTGTCTCTTTAATTATATAAAAAACTTTTTGCCATCAAATACTAAACAAATAACATTATACAGTGACAGCTGCGGGGGGCAAAATAGAAATATTAAGCTGACACTAATGCTGATGTACATTCTTGAGAACTCTAATATTGAAAAAATTGATCTTAAATTTTTTGTCCCAGGGCACAGTTTTTCGACATGTGATCAATACTTTGCAATTATTGAAAAACAAAAAAGGTTTTATTCCCAAATTTATCATCCAGATGATTGGATCTCGTTGATAGAAAATTCAAAAAAAAAAAAAAACCTAGATTCAAGTAAGGAGAGATAAACCAAAAGTTATATTTTTCAAAAGTAATTGGTCGTTATTTACTGACTTTGAAGAAGTAGATGTTGCTAAAAAAGGAAAAGGTCGTCCATCACGAATTTTTGGTTTGGATCTAGATTTGCTATATCCAGATGGTAGAAAAATTTCAAAAGAAAAGAAAAAAAACTTGTTAGATTTACTTAAGTTTATACCACCTATCCACCATGAGTTCTACTAGTCACTGTCAGCCGAAGAAGCTGACAACATTGAGGAACCTACTGATGAATATAACTGCAATGAACAAGAAATTTATGCCAAAGATGCCTATTATATGCCTAAGTAGTAATACTTACAAGAAATACTCTCTATCATCTCACCGCCAAAAGTGCCTATATTTTATAAACAATTTTTTTGTTATTATAGAAAAATGTTATTTTTTTATGAATATGTTAAAATATTTTGTGTAATATCTTATTGCCATTTCAATAAAAAGTTTATGCAGGAATTTTTGTTTGACCCACAATTTTAGAGCAGCGTTACTCAAAATCAACTAATTGTGGTTTAGGCACCTATGCCTCTGACCCACTCATATAGAAAAGATTTCCAGTAAGTTTTTATAATTAACAAATTTTTATAATTTTTTCTAAAATTTATATTTAATTTTCAGCATATATATGGAACTTTCTACAAGTTTCAATTCGGTGACCACCCAGTAGGGTCCCTCCATTTTTAAGAAAGTGAATTACCTAATATTGATGGTAGTGAATTTTATCTATATTATAGAAAAGAAATAATTAATGTTCAGGAAAATATTTATTTATATTATATAAAATTGTATTTTTATTTTTAAAATTTGCCATTTTCAGGAAAAAACTTACATAGATATCTATCCTTATCTAAATACCATATCTATCTCTCTCTTTTACATACAGCGCCCACAGTTGCGCCGTGCATGGTGGCGGAACTAAATATCCCCTAAATCCACTTACCCCAACATCATCAAACACCTCCTATGGCCAGAAGTGGCAGTTCCTGGCCTGGTGTTCTATGGTTCAGTCCAGTTTACGGTTTCTGTTTAGTGCAAATTATCAATTCACCACAATGAATAAAAATGACAAAATTTATTGTTAAAATTGAAAAATTGACCTATATTATACAAGCCAAGTGATAGTGATAGTCAAAAAGCTCATAAAGCTGCATTAATAAATAAAAGGCAACAATCAACGATGTTATAAAAAAAATTAAAAAACAACTTTATACTGCCACGTATATGCCGACTTCCGCGCGATTTCATCTATTTGATGAATTTTTGCGTGTGGAAAACTTGATCAAAATTATAATTATTATTAGTTTAAAATTAAATTTGACTATTTTTTAATTTTAACCGATCATATCTCGGTTACTAGCCAAGTAGTAGACAAAGCAACTTTATGCGTGATAAAAAACAAAAACTAAAGTATTCCTTCCACGTATACGCCGACCTCCGCGCGATTTCATCTATTAGATTAATTTTTAAGCATGGAAAATTTGATAAGAATTTTAATTATACGTTTAAAATTAAATTTAATTATTTTTTTAAATTTAACAGAGCCGCTATCCTTCGTATATTTAAGATTACTACATTTTATAATATATTGTTAAATAAATGAATAAAACTTCTTGTATTATTCACCCATCACTAGTACACCACAGGTTAATCAGTCTACAAATATGCAACACGAAGCCTACACTAACAATAATAAATACACAAACGACCAAATAAAGCAGAACAAATGTCTACTAAAACTAAAACTGTATTGCCATAATACCCGACTTGAGTTCCACTGGGATTAAAACCCAATCTCCCTCAAGTTGCTCGAGCAGCAATCACAGTTACCCTAACCAATAAGAATAATCACACTAGCATCAAACGCTAGACGACCGAACCAAACAACCAAATCCATCTAAACCAATAACCAAAAAATACCATTTAAACCATTTTTAAACACATCTAAGAAATATTCTTACACCAATCACATTTGGAATTTTGTGATTCTCTTCATAATAAATAAACAAAATTTTGTTTTTTGTCGTCGGGCAAAGTTTTGTAGACCGAATTGAATAAAAAAATTCCCCCAGCCAAAAATTTATTACTTTAGTTATGAAAAGGTCTCCAATTGTAAAAGAGAATATACCGTACCGTTTTAAGCAACTGGAAAAACTGTCAATCAAAGTTTGAAAACTAGACCAATTTACCGAATAATTGCAAAATAAATAGGAGAAAGTAAAAATGGTAATATAAAAATAAACACAATTGCCATATTTTTTTTTTAAATATTTGTAGTGTTTCTTCTAAAAGATTCTTCGCTTTTCTAATAATTATTGGGCCGCTTTTTCTTCGAAATTGTTAGAACTTCCCGTCAATTTTTCCTTCTAATTTCTCAGACTTTTCATCGAATCTTCTAGAAACTTCTATTAATTCGTCTTTTAATTTTATCGAATTTTCTGTAAATTTCTCATCTACTTTTGTTGTATTTTCGGGAAACTAACTCCATTTACAAGTTTGTAGAATTTTCTTGCATTTATGTTCTCAAATTACTCATGGCTTCCAGAATCCTCGTTATACCAGTATATCAGATTTTCTTCATATTGATATATTTGTATTTCTGAAAAAAAAAACTTCGTAAGTTTTTTGCAAAAAATATTTTAAAATTTGTGTAAGAAAATGTTGCATAAACTACGAAATGTTAAATAAAATAAATGGAAAATGTGCTAGCAAGTGTAAAATATTTTTTATCACTTTATCATTTACTTTTAAGATCTACTACAAATGTCATTTCTAACTTTTTTCTGATAAAGACGCACGTTGAGTTCGTCGAAATATCGATTTATTAATGTATATTAATACAGAACTAGAAACTAAAGACGTTTTATTCTAATATAATGAGTTTTGAAAGATTTTCATTATGTTAATAAAAGTTAATTTATTCGCACAAAATATAAATTTCAATTAAAAAAGTAAAAAATCTTTCAGAACTCATTATATTAGAATAAACCGATTTTTATACCAAAACAGATCGTATAAAATTTCTGAAACGGTTTAAATTCGTTTTGCATCTTGGTTTATATCTGCAATGCGTTTGCGTTTTAAATACATACATACATACACAATCACGCCATGTACCCAAAAGGGTGTGGCCTCCAGTCACCTCCAAACACTCCTATCCAAACAAGCAACTTTCGCTTCATCCACATTCATAATTCCTCTCATACATGCTCTTTTATTCCTACTACTTGGAAACTTTCGCTCACGCAAAACACTTTCAATCATACCACTCCAACTACTCATCGGACGTCCACGCAAACGTATACCATCAAAATCATTCAAGTAAATCTTTTTAACTGCAAACGTTCATTAGACATTCGCTCAACATGTCCGAACCATCTTAACTGACTCTAACACGGGGCAACTTTTGCTACAACATTTTTTTGAATTTCACACTCATCATACACTAATCTATTTCGTACCCGATCTCTCCTATTTACACCACATACCCCACGTAAAAATCTCATTTCCACAGCAGTCATTTTCCGTTTATGCCTTTGCAACCAAACCCAAATAAATAAATAAATAAAGTCAAATAAAAATAAATACAGTCAAGTTAATTTTTCCATAGTACCTTTTGATTCGGAGTGATATATTAAATTATTAAATAAATACAATTATAGTTACAAACAAAAAAATCTAAGTAAATATTATGGGTAGTAGTAGCATGTATTTAATTTTAACCATAAAAATCACAAGTATATAGATACAACATTTACATTAAAACTTTTAAATTAAAATAAATAAAAGTTTTTATAATAAAATAATATTAGTACGAGAATTTAAACATTGAATTTATTGCATTTTGTATTGCATTAATATCCTATTTAGAAATGATTTTTTTCTAATATGCAATTTTTCTATTTAAATTAATAAGATTTTTGAAATACATTGTTTATTTTATGGTAAGCAATTTTAGTTTTTATATAAACCACATGAACCGAACTGGATACGTGAACCAGTTCACAAACTGATCGAATTTCATTGAAACCGAAACAAAAACCAAACCAACAAAATTTTGAAAACCGCAAACCAACCTGACTACATTTTTGTAGCGATATGCAACCTTGCTTTTGAAATAAATCACATGTAAAAGTGCGATGAGAATACGAGTCGTTTTTCTGTGGCAGAAAGTGTATTTTTAAAAATTATCAGCAATGATGAAATTTAATTAAATTAATGTCAATGTTTAAGAAAATGATCATTAATATTATTTTATATACCTATTTATTTTCAAGTTACGTAAACGTTATTTTCATAATAATGTAAATATGGTCCGATTACTTTATTAAAATATAAATATAATGGTTTTTATAATATTCATATATTAATAGTACAGATCTATATTTAAAAAATGCATTTAAACGAAACCAATTTTAACCGGTGTCTGTCAAAAAAAAAAAGTTCAGCATTTTTTTGAATAACTGAATTACTGAATTACTGTTTTAGTTTCGTAAAAAATAGTAACGATTTTTTTACATTTCACTTCAGTTCTAGTCTCGAATTAATTTACATAATAATTCAGTGTTCGTTCGCGAAATAAAACAATGTTAAGCATAACTTCTATAATCCTCAAAAATAAATAACGAAAAGCTAAGTATCATTTGTAAATATTGCATACAACATTTGTAGGCAGTAACACTTGTTTTGTATTAATAGTTTTTCTGTTATTTGTTATTGTGAACTTAGAATCTAAAGCGAGCATTTGTGTTACTATATTTTTTAGATTAGACCAAAACAATTTTTGTAAACGTCCTGAATAATCATTAATAATATCAAAATTATCATTAAAACACATATTTTTCCACGAGTGTTAAAAACTATACTTTATATCACTGTAAATTATAAATAAATAATAAATAAATGTTTAATAACAGCCCTGTCCACTAATTTTCTTTTAGCAATTTATATTCTACTCTAAAAAGTGCATTTAATGTATATATTTTTCAAATTTATCCTCCATAAACCCAAAAAAAATTATAAAAAATTGCTAATTTGGCGGCAAAGATTCAGCGTATTTCGCATTCTTTATACTATTTTTTATAAACTCATCTATTTCAACAACTATATAATTTTCGAACACAATATTTAGAATATATTACTATTTTAGACCATAATGTATAATGTAAGACGATTAAAATAAAGAAATTCGATTAGAGCGGACAGCCCCATTGATATAGAATCATACAAATAAATCAGTAATTGCAGCATGTCAATATTCTTAAATAAACAGAAATTTTGTGTAATTTACCTGATCAGCATAGTCCATCACCGATAACAGCTACACGTACATTAGCTCTTGGGAAGGTCAAACTGGCACCGACCAACCACCCATGATTGTATCTCTGGATCGTAAACTTCAGTATAGAATTTATCTTGGAATGTAGAATTCAATCAGTTCCAGCTGTCATTTTCGCCGACTGCATAGACGAGATTGTTGAATGCTGCTAGAACCAGTTTGATGCCGACCTAAACACAACATGAAACAATATCATCTCTATACAAGCATTTTATGAGAATTTTGCGTGGAAATGTTCAAAATATAAATATTTGTTTTACGTTCTTTACAGACATATTCTCGCATAGCATAAATATAAAGAATACGGTAGAAATATTATTTTTTTTATAGAATTCAAACTAATATTGATTTTAATAATATTATTTATTTATTTATTAGTAATATATGAGTTTGTTAAAAAAAATTAAAATCTTAAGATATATTACCAGATATAATCTCACAAAACTTATATGTTCAAGTGTCAAACTTAAATTCGCAATTTAAAAAACCAGGTAAACAGTTAAAGTAATAAGCCAAAGTTTCAGAAACTATGTAACTGAAATGCAACTGGGATGTGGCGGCCTGAATACTACAATGACGAAAATGATCTATTTCAAAATGTCGTACAACTCAATTAAATTTTAAAAGAAAAAATTACTTGTTTGTATGAAGTTTTAAATATATTTTATTGAATGTGTTAGAGCAAGTGTTAAACAATATTCAAATAATTGAATGTCTCAAAGGTCTAGTCCTCTACGTTATTATACATTTTGAAAACGTACGCAATTCTTAAATACATCACAGCTATAAAAATATCTAATGCTCGCATTCATAAATAAATGTTAAATTTTAATGCCGATATCAAAAATCTATTTAGAACAGGGTTTAGCAAAACGTTATATTTTAATAAAATAAAATAGTTTATGAAACTACATAAAATGGCTTTAGGTTATAATTCAGTATTAATATTTATTAATAAACGATGTTTCGACAAACTCAAAGTACGTCTTCATCAAGAAAATTAATGAAGACATACGTTAAGTTCGTCGGAACGTCGATTATAAATAAATATTAATACAAAACTATAATCAAAAGCAGTTTTATTTTAATATAATGAGTTCTAAATTGTTTTTACACCTTGCATAAAATATCTATTTATTGTTAATAACAAATTAAAATATCAATCTTACTATGGCCGAAAAAAGTTGATAAAAATAATGTAATTTTACCTGGCTTGCAGGGACAACAGGTGGAGCAGGTCCACGCATTTGTTGCGCTTGCTGCTGGGGCGTAGGCGCGCCTGATCGGGGCCCCCAAGCTGGCAGAGGGCCCTGTTGCTAAAAAAACAAAAATAAGATATATTTATTAAAAAAAAAATTAATAATAATATTTATTATAACTTGCGCTAATAGAGAGACATTTAAATACAATTATTAATAATGAAAATATAAAAATTATTTAAATTTAAGTCATTTAAACAACAAAATTCTTATATAATTTGCACAACTTGACATGATTTTTTGGTAACATTTTTAGCATTGCATTAAAAAATAATAGAAATTTTGTGTTAGTTTGTAATAAATTTCTGGATTCTAATATAAAATGCGTTTCCGGAAAAGTATTTAATATACTAGATAAAAATTCTGACTGATTCTCTAACAAAGTTGCTAAATTTCTAGCAACATTTCTAACCAACATTAACCGGACTAATATTAGCTGGCACTAAATGCAAAAATTAAAATGAGAACTGTTCTATTTGTTTCGTTACAGTTATTAGCAACGTTGCTAAAACTTAGCAACTCCGTTAGAGAATCAATCTAATTTTATGGATTTTTCATTTCCGTAAATTTATCCTATTTCAATCGCAATTTTCAATGCTGTGAGGCATTAATTTGATATTGCCAGGTAGAATAAATTTGAAACCAAGAAAAAAAAACTTACTTGAGTGTATAAAATTGGTGTCTCATGATTTATAGATAAAACTACATTATTATTTTTTTAGAGTGTATAAAATTAATAAACAAGAAAGAAAACAATTTACCTGAGGCTGTGGTCGAGGTCCACCACCCGGCCGCGGGCCCCATGCACCCTGAGGAGATGCTCCTGCACCCCAGGCACCTTGCGCTGCTGGTCCACCACCCGGACCACGTGCGGGTCCTCCAGGTCTTGCAGCAGCAACCTGCTGAGCCTGATCCACAGTCCTAGCACGATCACGAGCACGGCCACGTGATTTTGTTCCATCGGCCATGGTTTCAGAGCTTCAGCTAAAAACAGAAGAAAAAAATTGTTTACATTTGTAAAATTAACTTCAGCTAAAAAGAAACATTTGTACATTATTAAAATTTATTTACAATACAGACAATTACAATAATAAGTATGTAAAATTGCTTACTTTCTGCCAAAATTGCATCTACTTTTAGTAAATTTAACAGAAAACTTTAGTACTGTTAGAAATTCTCCAAAAATAGCTATTTTATGTACAAAATTACAAAATTTTGAGATAGAAATATGATATATTTCTACTTAAAATGTAATTACAGAATTTTAACAGTAAAATTTTGCCTATAATTTCGTTAATTTAATTTACTATACCTGCATAAACAAGATACAAATATGTGCAAAGCTTGCAAAAAAAAGATTATACTACACCAATTCTTTAAATAATACGATTAAATAAGATTATTTATTAATATTATTATAAAATCAAATAATTTCAAATGAAATACGCCATTTTATCAACAATAAGAAAACGAAAAACAAAACAAAAAAAACTAAATTTACATTTTTACATAGTCAATGCAGCAAAAATATTTCAGTTATTAAATATATATGTTTTCTAATAATTATATTAAATATTTATATATTAATATTACTTACTTTACCTTTTAACAATAGAATATAAATAATATTTTACACAAAATGTGCCAAAAATTAACGTGTTCGTTGTTTATTGCAGCAACGCTGCTAATGGCTTCCCTTGTCGCGTTCGCCAACTAACTGTCCAATCGCGCATGCGTCGTTGATTCTAACCGCGTTAAAATCAGTGTTGCCAACGCAGTTCAGAAAAATTTCTCCAAAGCCAACTTTATAACCAAATAAAGAATAAAATAATTGTTTTTTTATTATATAAATTATTATATATATTATATATTATATATAAAATATTATATAAATTTATATATTATATAAATGTATATTATATAAATATAAATTTTAATTATGTTTCAAACAATATTATCTTAAAAATTTGAGACAAATCTTTTCTTCATATATTTATTTCTATATCAGATGTATATTTCGACCACACTGTGGTCATCTTCCGTTAAGACTGACAAATTGTTATTTTTGATGGTTATACAATGTTACATAAAAATACTTTAACAGATGTTATTCTAAGAAAATTTATTTTAAGAAAGGTTCATTTTATTGCTAGACTCACAGAAATTTCAACAAACGGTTTTCTAATTGTGAAAGAAAAAGTGTTTAATAAAATTGTTTTAATAATTGTTTTTCATTTAAATTAATTTTAAAAAAATATTAATATTATTAAATATTTTAATTATGTTTAGTCTGCACCTGATTCAAATAAAATTATTTCACTACTAACTATAACAAAAACATTATTCAAAACTGAAATATGTCAAAACATGGCATAAAAACATGTTTATTTATACCTACTTTTCATAAAAAAACTTAAATGATATTTACATATGTGCTATATCAGTGAAATTTTAATGATTCAAATAAAATTATTTTACTAGGAACTGATCTATACTATCCTATACAAGAACATTTATTCAAAGCTGAAATATATGTCAAAACATGGCACAAAAAACATGATTATTTATAGTTTTCATAAAAAAAACTTTAAATGATGTTTACATATGGGCGATATCGGCTTATTTTACTAGGAACTGACCTAATCCAACCTACATCAAAGCATGCACAAAAAACACATGTTTATTTATACTTTTCATGACAAAACTTAAATGATATTTACATATCGCTATATCTACTTTGTATTATACGATTTTTTTATCTAATAACTGTCAAATAACACAGAACTTTTACTCTAAATACAATAATAATAATACGAATTTTATTTAGCTTTGTCTAAATGTCTAAATACATCAACGAATAAAAATAAAAATTGTCCTACACCATTTATTATAGAAATATGATAGAATTTAATGCAATATAATTATTTTTACCTTGTTTGTATCAGCAAATTACTCAAAAAACACTTTGATAAGATAAAAACTATCAGCTATAGATAACACACACATAAAACACCTGTACTTAACATTTTTAGCGTAAATGTATTGTTTTTTTTTTTAAACTACGTACTTGTACGATATTTTTAAGTTCTTTGTTAAAAAAACACTCAAATAAACACAGCAATATTCAAAAATAACAATGATTGTTGTTAACACTGTAATCAACTGACAATAACGTTCAAAAAATCATAATAATGTCGCAAAGAAACTTAAGATTGGACCGTGTTGTTGGCTCGCAACCAGAATTAGGGCCTTCTGTGCCCCATGGAGGTTATGGTCGGATTATTTTCATAGCTAGCTTTATTCTACAGGTAAATTAAATAGTAATAATTAATTTTATAATATTCGATTTTCTTTAGAAAATATATTAAAAATAATTATATATTTATTTTTATTCAATCATTTTTTCGATAATTGTAGTTGGCTTTGGTTAATGTTGTGTTTACACCATAGATGGCAACACATACATTAATTATATAAAAATTAATTTATTTACTAATTATTTTAAATATTTATTCCTAATATATTTTTATAATAATTAATAATATAATATAATATTCAATTAAAGTTTATAATATTGCTTTATATATATCTTATCTTATTTGTGTCTGTCAGTTGCATAGAACATTGCTAAATAAATTTCTAAATATTGTAGAAGTGGTCAAAGTAAGTATTTCAATCTTCGTAAAATCGTTTTAACAAATTTAATTCAACCGATCCGTTATTTTTAACATATTAAAGCTATTGATAATTAAATTGAATGTAATTAGATATAAAATTAGTGGCTGTCAGTTGCACAGAACATTGCTAAATATATTGTACAAAGTAAAAATTTATTTGTTTACTAATATTTTCAGATATGCATCCCCAGCATACTTTCAAGCTACGGCATTTTAATGCTGTATTCTCGCATAGAGAGCTCAGCATTATCAGAAGACCCCAAATTATGGGACACTGCATTAATAGCAACACCGATTGTCTATGCAGCATTTTTAACTTTAGCAGGTACATATTAAATATTCCGAATTAAAACCGGATACTATAACCATTTTATCGCATTTCCGGTCTCTGCGATCAAATATGCATTTATTATCAATATTTTTATTTTTTGTTTGGAAAATAATTTTATTTAATTTAATATAGATCCATGGAGCCGGACAATTGTCGCAACAAGTACGTAGCCTCGACTTGTTACAACAACCGGAATATTTTTAACATGTGCCGGACTTTTAATCGAATGGTTATCGATGAAAGATAGCTTGGGACTTTTATTTTATATGTTTGCTGGTGCAATAACAGGTAATCACATTGTTAGCTAACAATACATTATGGTTGTTGTTAAGTAAATGAAATTTATTCTTTTAAAGTATTTTTGTTATGCAAAATTATAAACAACTAATTCGAATATTATAATCAAATTAAAAGCATAGCATCTTTACGTTAAAAAAATATTAGTACAATTTTATTTTAACATTGTTAGCACGTGTTACACTTTAAAAAAAATTATATAATTTTATCTACAAACAGTTTTTTCTTAATAAAGTCTCTTTTAGTAAATTTGTTGTTAGAAATTTTCTATAAATAGTTAAAATTTGTTTAGTTCTGTAATATTATTGTTGATATAATTACATAAATTTTTTAATCAAAATTTTAAATTACACAAAATATGTACTAATTGTCTTATTATTTTGATAAATTATTACAAATATTAATATACAAGCTAAAATTATAACATAATTTAAGAAGTTATACCAACAATAATTCGTAGAAATTAAACAGATTTTTTTTATAGTAAAATTTTACCCCCAATTTTGTAGAAATTGAAAATTGAATGACTTTTAGTTGACTCTAGGCCGTAATATGTTAACTTTTTTTTTGTATTTATCTTTTATTTTTCTTTTTAAAGTCTATTCCAGAAATAGCTTACTCTAAAATATAATTTTAGGTATAACATTTTATCGACAGATATTGTTATCTATAAAGAAACTATCTCTCAATCGTATATATCCGTTATATTCTACTGATAATTAATTCATTTATCGGTTGTATTTAATAATGTTACTTTAGAAATTAATAATCTAAAAATAACGCCCACTAACAATTTACCATTATCTAATGAACTCATTACCAAATATTCCATAAATATTTCATGAAAAATAAATACGATTTTTTCCAGGTTTTGGATCGTCGCTTGCTCTAAGACAATCGGAAACACTGCTCAGTCAATATTTCCGATTAAAGCTAAGAAACGTAACAAATTTATTATATTGTGCACATTCAATCGGATTTATTCTGGTACCGATAATTCTAGCCTATTTATTAATCCGTAAAGGAATTCTACACAGTTTGTTAATATATCAAACAATTTTATTGCAAAGCTTTATCGTGATTTTGCTTTTCAAGAAACCTCTGTACTTGAAAGAAATTAGGAGACGTTATGAGCTTTTACAGGTAGATAATTGACAATTTTATGAGGGTTGGGGGGTATATACATCTGTGAACTGGTTTTTATTGGCTTATTTGAACGTATACGCAAAATTTAAAGTCGATCTGATTCTATGAAATATTTATGATAAAACTCTGCAACGCGATATAAACTCGAAAAACAAGTTTTACAAAATCGATGATATCTCGGGAACAAATCAATCGATTTATATGAATCACGTTTATTTTGAAGCTAATTAAATTCTACATACTGTAAAACGTGTTTTTGTAATTGTACAATAAAAGTTTCGGGTAAAAAAGATGCCCAAAAATGTAATATTTATATAAAACTCTGCAGCTCTTAAACGCGATACAAACTCGAAAAAACAACTTTTACAAAATCGATGATTTCTCGCGAACAAATCAATCTATTTCATGAAACCGCTTCTATCTTGAAGCTAATTAAATTCTACATTTCGGTAGTTTTATAATAAAAATTATGGGTAACAAAGATGAGTTGAACATGTAATATTTAACAAAAAAAATTATTGCAAAACTAATTTACTTTTTATATAAAATATTTACATATGTATTTTAATGTACATAAAACAATATTTATAACTAACTTTTATTTACATTATTTATTAGTAAATTTCAATACAAATTTGGAAAATTACAAGAAACAATACGTAAAAAAAATATTATCTGGAACAATTACAAAATGAAGGTTTTTTTTTTTAAATAAAATATTACATATTATCATTTGTTTTTTTCTTTATAAATTTCCATAATTAAATGAAATAAAGTCATTTTACATATAATTTTATAATAGTTTTTACTATAAAAATTTATAAAACTTTTTACAGTTAAGCGTTCGATTTTTCGCTACGATTTTTTTCGTCAGAACCGTTTAAAATCGGATTTTCATAAAACCTTATTAACCGAAACGTTCGCTTACGCTTAGGTGCAGCTGAGAATGCCACGGAACCACAGGAACCCAAACCACTTTTCACCGGTTCCGATGTTTACACACATTTGACAACAACAATATCGCAACAACAGATGCTGGCAATTTGAATTTAACGCCACCGACAAATTTTCGATGCAAGTTATCGTTTTATAAATCGCTGTTTTTAACAATCAGCATTAAATACGCGAATTTATTAATCTGGATTTTATTCCCGACGTATTTATTCGTCGAAATGGAGTTCCTGCATATGTCACAAGTTTGTTTTCTTGTTGGTATGATAAGTATCAGTTGTTTAGCTATTGCGATAATATCGTCGTTTTTACATGTTTATGGAAATAATAGACAAATTGCTACGTCCGTATTTTGTATTTTGAATGCAGTTGGATTTTTTACTAAGTATTTTTTTTAATTTCCCAACGAAATTGCACTTTTTTTTAACCTTTAAAGATTTGTTTTCGAAAACTTTATTTAGCTTTAGGCTAGTTAATTACATTTATAATACATTTTAACATTTAAGAATTACTAGAAATTTTCTATTTACCAGGGTTGGACTGATTGTAATCAGTTTTTAATTTCAAAACAAGAAATCCTTGACTTTAAAATTTTTGATAAAGCAGTTTTTGTAATCTTTAAAGATTTGTTTTCGAAAACTTTGCTAGTTAAATTACATTTGTAAAGTAATACATTTTAACATTTTTTTTACTTAATTATCAAACATATTAATCAGGGTTGGACTGATTTTAATCATTTTGATTTAAATCACATTGAAATTAATTAGTTCTTTTTACTAAATTTTATTTTAACAATTGGATTAATTATCTAGGATACATTGAGCGCAAAATAAATTTTAAAATAAAAAATCATAGAATAATAAAAAAATTATAATACTCAAAATATATTTAAATGATAATGCAATCTATATATGATATTTAGAGTAAATTATAAACTTTAAAAAAATATCATATTTAGTCGTCGTCATAGAAACTTGATCCTGTAAATTTTCTACGTAAATTTGTTTTACATTTTATCTACTACCCCGTTTTGACACCATCTTCAAAGAGATTTGTGCACTAGGTGGATTAGATAAATTATCGAAAAATATCCTCTTAATGTCCACATAAATTACATAATTCTAGTAAAATACAGTATTACCAACGTTTCGAGAAAACAATTACTAGTGTTATAGCTAAATTATTTATCCGTAATTAACCAAATTCTTATAAAAGAATCTCGTAGTGCCCACATAATTATATAAATTTACTAACATTTAGTGTTGGCAATTTTCCAAGAAAAAATACTAAGTTTTAAAAAAATATGACTACATTATTTATCCGATTAACCAAATTTTCACAAAAGATTGTCTTAGTGCCTACATAAATTTCATAACTCTACTAAAATACAATGATGCCAACTGTCCGAGAGGAAAATTACTAATTTTTTAAAAAATCTATTATTTATAATAATTATTATTTATCCTAAATTATCCAATGATTTTCAAAATATTCTTTTAGTACTCACAAAAATTATATAATTTTATTGCTATACAACATTGCCAACTGATAATTTTATTTCTGAATTTTAAGTTTCTATTGTAGAATGTTTGCCATACGTATATAAATTAAAATTGTGAAGTTTCTTATAAATTCTTTTATTTAAATACTGTTGTTCATATTTATTTTTTTAAATCCGTTGTGGTCATCACAGAACCAACTGTCATACCAAAGTATTTAAACGAAATAGTTTCTAACAGAGAAATTATTATTGAATAAAAAACATATCATATTACGTTGAAAATTTACATATATGCCAATATGAATACTTAAGGGGTTATACCTACCTGCAAGGCCAAAAAATACACGAAAGTTTGGGATTTTTTTAAACAAAAACTACACAACATTTTTCAAAACGACTTTCTTCACTTTATTCGGCATGTCTTCCTCTACAAAATGCGATTTTTTAAATTACAAAAATCCGTCCTGGTGCCCCGCACGGCTGCTCCCCGTGGATGATGTTTTTGGGAAACCCTTTTGCGGTGCCAAGTCCCATTCGCGCTAGAATTATTTGAAATCAATAAAACCAAGCGGGTTTTGTTAAGCATGAGTAAAACTAGTACTTAATCGATGGATTTTCAAAAAAAATCATTTTTGACAAAATGGCGGCCTTGTAAAGTTGAAGTATCGATTTTGACCCATAAAAATTTGTCTGTGATCGGCTATAAAAAATCGAAATTTAATCAGAGACAAAATCCGAACGATTAAGTACTAGAAAAAATAGTTCTTAACAAAATGCGCACACAGCCATCTGAATCGAACGAATAGTTTCCGAGAAATTTTTGGCACCGATTTTGAAGACATGGTTTCGAGATAATTGCGTTTAAAGTTTCAAGTTGTGTTCAGTCCTCTGGAAGTGAATATTTTTGGGAACTTACATAGAATCATCAAATCATCACTTTTTACACTGACATGCAGCCTCGTATTGTGCACGTTCGTTTGAGGTTATGGCATTCAACTTAAACACGCTTTTGCGCATGTCCACGCGCACAGGAATGACGGAGAGCGTTTCCAATGGATCTCGACCCGGTTCTCTTGTACCGCGCATAACTTTGTCAATTTTAATCGGATTAACTTGCGCTTTTGAGAAAATATTCTTGAATATGTATACTTTCGATTTATGCAATAAAAAAAAAATCGATTTTTTGAAAGTTTGCAGGTAGGTATCACCCCTTAAGTAAAACATCACAAATATATGAAAAATTATAAAATTTTATTAAATCGTATCAAAAAATATTTCATTCACATGTTACTAGTGTAAGCTTAATTTGTGCTTATCTATAATAATTTCAAAAAACCAAAATCAATAAAGAAACTTTTTTTACATTGCTTATTTGATTTTTTTTTGATTTTAAAAAAAATTATGTATCGCACACATTTTTTTTTATACAACTTCATTGTTTAAAATGTCTTTGAAGGGTAAATATAACCAAAACAATTTTTGTGAGCGTCCTGAATAATCGTTAATAATAATATCAAAATTATCATTAAAACGCGGTAAACACATATTTTTTCACAAGTGTTAAAAAACTATACTTTATATCAGTGTAAATTGTAAATTATAAATAAATAATGGATAAATGTTTAATAGCACTCCTGTCCACTAATTTTCTTTTACCAATTTATATTCTACTCTAAAAAGTGCATTTAATACATATATTTTTCAAATTTATCCTCCATAAGCCCAAAAAAAATTATAAAAAATTGCTAATTTGGCGGCAAAGATTCAGCGTATTTCGTATTTTTTATACTTTTTATAAACTAATCTATTTCAACAAATATACAATTTTAGAACACAATATTTTAGACCAATATATAATGTAAGACGATTAAAATAAAGAAACTGGATTAGAGCGGACAGCCCTATTGATATAGAATCATACAAATAAATCAGAATCAATATTCTTAAATGAACAGCTATTTTGTATAATTCACCTGATCAGCATAGTGTCCATCACCGATTACAGCTACACGAACATTAGCTCTTGTTAACTATTAAACTGGAAACGACCACCCATGATTGTATCTCTGGATCGTAAACTTCAGTATAGAATTTATCTTGGAATGTAGAATTCAATCAGTTCCAGCTGTCACATTCGCCGACTGCATGAACGAGATTGTTGAAGGCTGCTAGAACCAATTTGATACCGACCTAAACACAATATGAAACAATATAATCTCTATACTAGCATTTTATGAGAATTTTGCGTGGAAATGTTCAAAATATAAATATTTGTTTTAAGATTTTTACAGACATATTTAAAACTTGCGCATACTACAAATATTAAGATTACGGTAATAAATTGCTATAATGTAAATTCAAATAAAAGTGATGCAAAAGTTAACTGTCACAGTTATAATGTATTTATTCCGAAATGAAACCAAATGAACCGATTGCTTAGCTCTGATATTTACTAGTAAAACTATTTTAAATTATAAAAACAAATTTATTTATTTATAAATCTATAATTTATATAGTAACATACAAATCTATCTAACCCAATATATGACTTTCTATTACATTTTCAAATAACTTTTCGAAGTATTAATTTTTTTTATGGAATTTAAACTAATATTATTTTAATAAGATTATATATTTATTTAGTAATAGTATTTGAGTTTGTTGAAAAAAAAAATCTTAAAAATATATTACCAGTTATAATCTCATAAAACTTATATGTTCAAGTGTCAAATTTAAATTCGTTAAAAAATCCAGGTAAACGGTTAAAGTAATAAACTAAATTTTCAAGAAACCGTGTAACTGAAATGCAACTGATTTTGTTGAAAAAATTCAACCAGCTCATTTGATTCAATTTTAGAATATACTGTTTGATTTTCAATGTATACCTATATACTAATAATTACCTATAACATAGCAATTAAATCTTAAATTGAAAAAAAAAATTGACTTGTTCTCAACACCCCATATGTTAGTCACTAGATGGCACGATCGACTTAAAATAGGCTTTATCGATAACAACGTATTAAATTGTGATGTCTTTAAACCAACATTACGCACGATAAAATTTATTCAAATATCAGTAATTTTAAAGAATAATTCTATTAAACATGTTCCGATATGACAGCCCGAATACTAAAATAGAATTATATTGATCACAAAAATATTCACGGCTATGTTTCTCACTCGTCGTGCAAATGATCTATTTCAATGTTTCGTACAACTCAATGTAATTTAAAAAAAAAAAAAATACACGTTTATATGAAGTTTAGAATATATCTGTCGTAATAAATGTGTTATACCAAGTGTTAAAACAATATTCAAATAAATGAATTGTCTGAGATAGTGCCCTAAGTGAGCAATGGTTAAAAACATCACGGCTATAAAAATAAATGTTTCTAATGCTCGCTTTTTCATAAATAAATGTTCAATTTTAATGCCAAAGTCAAATATCGATTTAAAACCGGTTTCATCCAAAACGTTATATTTTAATGAAATTAAATAGTTTACGAAACTACATAAAATATTAAAATAAAACGCTTTTAGACTATAGTTCAGTATTAATATTATTAAACTCAACGTATTTTCATCTTCATCAGGAAAATTGATTAAGACAAACAATAACTTCGTCGAAACGTCGATTATTAATACTGAACTATAACCTGAAATCGTGTTATTTTAATATAATGAGTTCTGAATAATAGTTTTTAGAATATCTAATTAAAATACCTTTTCCTTTTTTATGATTCTTCCATAAATATATTACAGTCAAAACTTTATTGAATATAGTTTCCAAAATAGTAATTTCTTTTGTTTTCATTGTCATCCATCCATATTTGGTTTTATGTTATGATTTGATGCTTGATAAAATGAAATGTCTGTCATCTAAAATTTATAAAAACCTCGTAAAACTAACTAATAACATAAAGAATATGCTGCTTGCTATAAATCAAAAAATTAAATAAATTATACTTATTTACTTACTTGTATCTATGGAGAGCACATGAGTTTGAATGTGTAGTTTCGTGTAGTTCCAATACTAATTTTCTTCAGATAATTGAAACATCAACTGGTGTAAAAGAGTTTTAAACTTTGTATATAATATATTACTAAATGACTGATTAAATTAAATGAACGAAATAACAACATATTTAACACTTCAATTACACTTCTAAAGCGAACACAATGTGCCTACCACACCCATGTGACATCACAATGGCCAGTATAAGCGATTGGTGCGACACTGGCGAAATAGTGGATAATTTGAAATTTAATAATTTATTTTAATAATATTTATATTATTTTATTTAAAATTAGTATAAAATTAACTTAATAAAGAAAAAACGATAAAATATTTAAATTTAATAAATATGCATTATTTTTCCTATTTATTAATACAAATTTTATTCTGAAAATAATTGTTTACCACTAGTTATATTGAGGTTTAAAAAGCTGCGCATGCGTATATATTAAATTTCCTGAAATACTTTTTTAATATGATTTTTTTATGGAATTACTTATTCATTATTATTATATAATTTAAATATTACAATAATAAAAATATCATATTTAACAAATTTAATAACCACATAGTTTGTTGGCGTATTACAGTGATCACGTGTAGTTGCCGCGAAATATGAAAGTACTTGCCTCAGTGAATTTTGAAATCCTATTTAATTATGTGAGGTCACAAGTTGAACTAATTATTAAATCATTTGAATATCAATTGTTGCTACAAATTATTATAACACGTTTTAAGAGGTAATAAATTATAATAAATTACAAGTTTGTTGAAAATAAATTTATTTGTGAAAAGTTTACATAAAATTCATTTAATATTTTCTGTAAATCATTTAACATCAATTTTAATCTAAAAATTCATAAATGTACACATAAGATATCTACATATTAATTGCAATAGTTTATATATATATATATATATATATATATATATATATATATATATATATATATGGAATTAGTTGTATTGTATTAAAATGGTTTGAAAGTTACTTAACAGACAGACGGCAAAATGTTAAATGTAATGTTATATTTGGGTAGAGTAAAGAAACAATATCATTGATATAATGTTTATTATATAACTTGTTCAAAATGTTAATATGTATATAGTATAAATATATATTGTATATAGATATAACCTTATATGCTAACCACGCTATCGTACGTTGCATTACAATGACAATACTTATCAATATGAATACAGATATATATGGTTCGCCTAGTCACAACCTAAGTTGTATATAATCGTGTACATTCATATAACATCTCCCTGTCTTTACAAAATAATACAATTATTTATTTAAAATAAAATTTTCATATTTCTTCGGTAATTGTTTGTTTCTTTTGGGGCGTAGTGCAGGTTCTTTATCTTGAACTGTTTGTTGTTCATTAGTCTTCAATACCTTCGGGCTCTTTAATAGTTTAGTTTCCTTAATAGCGTTTGTTTTGCTCGGTGTACGATCTTCATTCGGATTATTTTCTTGAACGGATTTTTCATTTTCTTTATTTTCTTCTGTGTCTCTTTTTTCATTTTCCAGTTGGATTTCTTGAGATTTCATTATATTGTTCTGTAAATCTATGTTGCTTGGCTTTACATTAATTATATCTCTTCTATATGTTTTTCCATTAATATCAACCAAATATGATCTATCTGTTAATTTTTGTTGTATTTTTCCTTCTGTCCATAATTTATCTTGGTCTGGCCTCAATTGAATAAATGCGTTTTGACCTATTTCTAATTCAGGTAACTTTCGTGCTGTTTTATCATAATAATATTTAGCATATCTTCTTTGTGTTTCTAATTTATCCGGAATTTTTTCTAGAATCTTTGGTGTAAGTTGAGTAGGAACTGATGGAATACTAGTTCTAGTTTTTCTGCATAGCATTCTTTCTACTGGACTAGAACCTATTTTATTTGGTGTATTTCTAGCATGTAATAGACTAAACCAAAAATCTTCACCTGATTCTTCTGATTTCATTAGTAATTTTTTACAAATTTTTACAGCTGACTCTGCTTTTCCGTTTCCTTGTTGATGGTATGGGGATGATGTAGATTGTATAAACTTATATTTTTTTGCAAAATTTTCCATTTCTTCATTTACGAAATGTGTTCCGTTATCTGACATTAATATTTCTGGTATTCCGTAACGACTGAATTGTCTTTTTAGCACTTCTATAACAGATTTTGGTCTAAGATCCTTAAGAATTTCTATTTCAAAAAAATCGGAGTAGTGGTCTACTATGATTAATATTTTTAATTGTTTTTCCTTTAACTTTACAAAGCCTATATCCATCGATATATACTGCCAAGGATATATAGGTATTTCATGTGATTTCATGTGTGTGTGTTGTTGTGATGCTGAATATTTGTTACAAATGTAACAATTTTTTACTTTTTCTGTAATTTGCTGGTTCATTCCTGGCCAAAACACGTTCTGTCTTGCCAGTTTTATGGTATTTTCTATTCCTGCGTGATTTACATGTACTTTTTCTATAATTATCTTTCTTAGATTAAATGGTATTACTATACGATCATTTCTAAAAATTAAACCTTGTTGTGTTGAGAGTTCATGTCTATATTGAAAATAAATTTTTACGTCGTCTGAAACATCGCGTATATATTTTGGCCAACCGTCTACTATAAAAGTTTTTAATTTTTGTAAGCTTTGATCTTTACTTGTTTCTTCCTTTATGTTATTAATACGTTCGTCCGTGATTTTTAGATTTGTCACCAAATTTACTTGCCTAATATCTTTAATTTCATTTTCATCCTGTTCTTTTTCATTTATTGTAGCTCTCGATAAAGTATCAGCTATAGCATTGTCTTTTCCTGTAATATAACAAACTTTTAAATTATATCTTTGAAGTGATAATAACATTAGTTGTAGTCTTTTAGGTGCTTTTATTAATTGTTTTTGAAAAATGTTGATGAGTGGTTTGTGATCCGTTTTCACAATTATTTCAGGATTTCCAATTAGTAGTTGATGAAATCTGGTACATCCAAACACGATAGCTAACATTTCTTTCTCTATAGTAGCATAATTCTTTTCGGATTTCGTTAAAGTTCTTGAGGCGTATCCTATAATTTCATTATTTTGATATAATACTATACCTAGCCCTGTAGATGATGCATCGCATTCCATAGTAATTGGTTTACCAATTTCATAATATTTCAAATCTTTAATATTTGAAACTATCTCTTTTAATTTGTTATATTCTTCTTCATGATCGCTCGTCCAATTCCAAATAGTTTGATTTAACGTAAGTTCTCTTAATTTAGCCGTGTGTTTACTTAAGTTTTTAATAAATCTGCTAAGATATGTAACCATACCTAAGAAACGCTGTAGTTCTTGTTTGTTTTTTGGTGAGGGTATATTCTGTATTGCTGAGATTTTTTGGTTATCTGCTTTAATGCCTTCAGAGGTTAATATGTAACCGTAAAATTTAACTGATGTTTTACATAAATTTAATTTTTCTTTGTTTAGTTTGCAGTTATTTTCTTTTAATCTTATTAATAAATTCTTTAAATTTTTATTATGACTTATTAACGCTTCTTTCATTGTATCTCCTGTTCCATATATTAGAATATCATCTGCCATAACTTCAACTCCTTGTAGATCTTGTAAGATCTGGTTCATTTTCATCTGAAATAATTCCGGGGCTGGAGAGACGCCAAAAGGTAGTCTTAACCAACGGTAACGTCCATAGGGAGTCCAAAAACTTGTTAGCTTACTGCTGGTTTCATTTAATTTTAGTTGCCAAAATCCTTTTTTTGTATCGACAGTAGTGAATATTTTGGCTTTACCTAACTCCGGTAAAATTTCATCTATAGTAGTGAACTGATAATGTGGCCGTTTTAGTGCCTTGTTGAGCGGTATAGGATCTAAACAGATTCGAAACGATTTAGGTTTTTGTACAATTAAAATATTGCTTACCCAATCCGTGTGTTGTTCTTCTTTAATGATAACTTTGTTTTTAACTAACTGATCCAATTCTTGCTTTAATTTCTTGCGTAGACTCATTGGAATTCTTCTGGCTGGTTGTATCATTGATTTCACTTGAGGATCAACTTCTAGTTCTACTTCACCTGGAAGACAGCCATAACCTTCAAAATTTTCTTCAAAATTTTTTATAATTCTATTCGCTTCTTCTTTTAGCTTTTCTATCTCTCTACTGCTGTCATCTACTGTAACAGTAACTTGATTACAAAATTTGATTAGATTTAAAGTGGTGCAGGCGTTTGCTGAAAGTAGCGGCCCATGTTCTACATCTACTACTTGAAAGTTTATTGAATATCGTTTTCCTTTATGTTTGCACTTTAATTTAATTTCTCCAATTACTTTTATAGGAGTTCCGTTAAAGGATTTTAACTTGTAGTCAGATATTTCTAATGTTGGTTTGGTATTATTTAACATTTTATACAAATAATTATAACCTATAATGTTGACATTGGCTCCAGTGTCTAGGACACAATCAACTAATTTCCATCTTTTATCAAATTGTAGGTACAAATCTGCTTTTACAGAACCACCTAATTTTGTATTATTTGTTATTTTTCCTATTACGAACTCCGATTCATTAGATTTATCTGAATCTTCTTCGTCTTCGTCGCTATTTATCAGATTTTCTCCTTGTAACATTCTGATTTTCTTTTCTTTTCTTTTAGGATTTTTAAAACAACATTTTTCTAGGTGCCCTTTCTTCCTACAGATTTTACAACTGTGTTCGTATGCTGGACAACTGTTTCTTTTAAACGGATGCGTATCACCACAGAATTTACAACGTGGCGTATTATTAAACTTTTTCTTTGTTATTTTATTTACTGACTTTTCTTCTATATTTATTTGTTTAAATCTATCTTCAGTTACCTCATTTATTTTACATGTATTTATTACATCTTCCAGTTTTAACTTTTCCGGATCTTCTTTGAGAAACTTCTTTTTTAACTCTTGATCATTTATGCCGAAAGCTATACGATCTCGTAATAACGTATTTTTAAAATCTTCTTTCGGAATCTTATCAAATTGACATTTGTCTAGTAATTTATTTAAACGGATTAAATATGCATCAAATGTTTCATTGACTAACTGATTGCATGCATGGAATTGCCATCTTTCATACATAGCATGTGCTTTTGTGATTAATCTTTCACTTATTTTATCCATAACCTTACTTACACTTGATTTATCATCTGGTGTTAAACCGAAATTATTATATTTTATTTTAGCTTCATCGCCTACCATGGATAATATGTTTACTTTCTTTCGTTCCTGGTCTCGATTCCATTTATCTAAACCTGTTGCTTGGGTGTACGTTTCCCAATTTGCTTTAAATAGTTCAAAATTTTCTTTTATATCACCTTCAACTTGCAGAGGTTTCGGAAATGGTACTCTTGAACTTGAACTATCACCTTGTGGTTGCTGTGTACTTGATAAATCGCTTATTTGCTGTTGCATTTGCAGCATTTGTTGATTCATAATTCTCATACTTTCAACTTGAGTTTTAAAGAATTCTTCTAAGCCTTCCATTTTGAATTTTATTTTTCTCACTCGTGTAGTCCAAATATATAGCTTGTATTAATTAAATTCTGACACCATGTTATATTTGGGTAGAGTAAAGAAACAATATCATTGATATAATGTTTATTATATAACTTGTTCAAAATGTTAATATGTATATAGTATAAATATATATTGTATATAGATATAACCTTATATGCTAACCATAGATTAACTATATCGCTTACGCTATATGCTAACCACGCTATCGTACGTTGCATTACAATGACAATTCTTATCAATATGAATACAGATATATATGGTTCGCCTAGTCACAACCTAAGTTGTATATAATCGTGTACATTCATATAACATGTAATAATGTATTGTCCGAATGGAAGCGGTCGGAATATGGCGTGCCGCAGGGTAGCATATTGGGTCCGCTTCTGTTTATATTGTACGTAAATGATATAGTTCACAGCATTAAAAACTGTAAAATACAATTATTTGCCGACGATACAATGCTTTATTATATCAGGTAAAAATTTTCAGGAGATAGAATGTAAATTAAAAGATGATATAGAGAATATCTGTACCTGGATAAATATAAATAAATTAAAACTAAATGTAAATAAAACCAAAGCAATGATATTATGTAAAGATAGTATGTTAAAAAATACGGTTAGTTTTAAAATATTAATTAACTCGGATGAAGTCCAAATAGTAAATTCTATTAAGTATTTAGGTGTAATTATAGATAGAAAATTGTTATTTAAAGAACATGTAGAAATGGTAGCTAAAAAAATTGCAAAAAAGACTGGATTTTTACGTAGATGCAGCCAATATTTGACAGAGTGGACCAAAAAAACTGTGTGTAATACTATAATATTGCCGCACTATTATTCTTATGGAACTATCTTATATATGTTACAACAAAATGATCTAAATCGTCTTCAGGTCTTGCAAAATAGAGGCATGAGAATAATATTACACTGCAATAGATATAAAAGTATAAAAGACATGTTAAACATGTTGGAATGGTTACCAGTTCGAGAGCATTTGGAGATGTTGGCAATAATATTTATTCATAAATTTAAAGTTGGTCAATTACCTGAATATTTCAATAGTGTTGTAAATAAGTACATTCTCTCAGATATACTATGACGTTTTTCTGAGTATTATTTTATTTATTATTTATTTTATTTTTGGTTCCTACCTGAATCCGCCATACGGCTCCGGCTACAGTTGGTTTGGTAGGCAATAGGGGTGGGTTTCAGAGGCGCCACTGAGATATAAAAAATTTACAAGTATCGCAGAAACTCGAAGGCCAAAGGTTTGGACAATTACACAAGGAAACACAAATTTATTGGATAATGGTTTCAGTTTTGTTTATGGAATTATTTATTATGTATTTATTTTTTTTTTTTTTTTGAAATGAAACTCAATTTGATGCAGCAGAATTGAATTTAAATAAATTTTATTTAGTTTAGTAATTTTTCTCACAGAGTTTTAAATTATTATATTGACTACAAATTGTTTAATTGATTTTTGGGCAACAAAGATATGATTGATAGATCTTACGCTTATGGAAGTTACCGAGCAAGGTCCTAGCTAAGTCCTCTTCTTGTTGGAGTAGAAGGCTGAAGGCATCCAGCCAGGACTGTGAGTTGGTACAGCTCGTGGACGACAAAGATAAGCTCAAGTGGACGACAAATATAAGCTCAAGTGGTCGGGCTGATTTTCGTGACGCGAGCGATTTAAATCCTCAGTGATCTAGTCACCTAATATTTGGAACTGGAACGATTTTCCTGAGCCGTGTTTCGGATAGATCGATTTTTATCAGCGTACTTTGTCTTAACTGACTGAGGCTGGTTCCACCTGGAGACGACGACCAAACGACACAGCCCTAAACTGAATCCTCCAGCAACAACTACACCAACCCTGAAAAATCATATACAAACAACAGTATCCTTGCTACGACTGACAAAATTTTACACAAGATATAAATTAAGTTGCCCAATAAAAATCACTGCTCGTGAGCTTACAATGTTTTCTAACTTGAACAGAATAATAATGTAACTAAGCGAGAATGTCATACACAAACTATTTAAAATATTTAGCAAAAATCTTAGTACAATTCAAATACAAAAAAATTACAATAATTGAAACAATAGTAAATCGCAAATAAAACAAATTGAGCAGAATAATTAATACAATTTAAATACCAAAATGTTAATAATTTCATCAATATCAAACAATAAATAATTACCAAATATAATTTAACATTAGGGCAGATATCAAATAAATACAAAAATCGTTACAAAAACCAATGCTACTTACATTTGCTCTTATTGTGTGAAAATGCTACCACGGAATGCTCCAACTCGAACTTCGCAGAATCTTATTAATTTTTTAGATTGAAGCCAACAGCAAAAAATCGACAACAAGAAAGCTGGCTTCAACAATCTAAATACTCGAACATCAACTACAATAAATACAAATTAATAAGAAATGACGAGATTTCAACTAGCGCTGCGCCAACAGCGAAGTTCGGCCACAAGCTCCTTCACACAAAAAGGAATGACTCCACACCGCACAAAATGATATGTTTGACCGCACTAAGCAAGGCCAACCATTATAAATTTAAGACCCAAGGGTGCCCCAAAGACACCAATCTAAACAGAATATTACGAATCTAAAGAGAAAACAAAACTGGGGTATTTAAAACAAAATTGAAGGACCCAGGTCCAATGGAAAGGAATAGCTATATGGTTCAAAAAAACAAACAAACAAAAGAACTAAATTAATTAACATATACTATAATCCTGAACCACGAAAGGATGATTCTATTCCGGGCCGTACAAAAGCCACTACGCCAAAAAAAATCGTCGAACACGTGTTCTTAATTGAAAGCAAAAAAAATTTAAATTAACAGAAATTTATAAAAAATAATGATTCTAAACGATAGCCGAGATAATAATATACAATAATTTAACACTACTTTCAAAAATTTAAATCGGATGATTGAGATAAAAGCAGAAAAAAATATTACCAAAAATTGCAGTTACTACGATGTGGACTCTCGCACGACCGGGAACAGAATGCCTCAGTCAGCGCGTCAGCTTGGCCAAGACAGGTTAGGAGCCGGAAAAAGATAGTTCGCGCGAAGTTTGAGTTTGAATTCAATGCAATTTATTAGCCAGTAACAATAAAATTGTTACACGTCCCCGTTTCCTCCAAAAAAAAAAAAAAAATAATAGTTACGTAATCGCGAAGATAAGGGTAAGGCGCGAAGAAAAGAAACACACGGATGAAACGTCTATTCAACATCCTCTACGTCAACAGGTGAGGCCTTTAGGTCTTTTACGTGCCAAACGCCGATATCGACACCGAGCGAATCCGATAACCGGTAGGTTAAAGGAGAGATCTTGGTAGTAACCTGACATTCGGTATAACGCGGCGCAAGCTTAGAAGAAAAGTGACGAGCACCATCCGACAGAACGTAATTCTTCTTCCAAACCACGTCACCGACGTTAAACTCTAGATTTCGACGACGAGCATTATAGTACCGCGCATTTCGTTCGTAGGCGCGATGAATTCGGTCTTGAGTCGTTTTGAAAACGTCGGACAGAGACTGCAACCGATTTGCATACTCCAACGGCTCGCTAGAACAGATATTATCCGGCAGCTTATCATAAAATTTACCCGAAGTCGGTACATGACGTCCGAACATTAAAAAAGCAGGCGCAAAACCGGTAACCTCATGTACGGAGGTACGAATGGCTTGAGCGATGGCCGGAAGGTGCTTATCCCATTCCCGATGGTTGTTGGAAAGATAGGATCGGAGAGCCGTCTTAATTACGCGGTTAGATCGTTCAACGAAGTTGACTTGAGGGTGGTATTTTGCATTATACCAAACCTTCGGCACTTGATATTTTGCCATACATTCTGTGAAAACAGCACTCGTAAACTGTGTACCGTTATCGACCATCACAATTTGCGGCACACCGAATAAGAGAAACACATCGCGTTCTAAAATTTCGCAAATTTTGGGCGCGCTGGCCTGTTTAAGCGGAAACAAAAGAATGTATTTGGAAAACCAATCCGAAATCACGAGGAGGTATTGATAGCGGTGGGGATGGGTAGTAGGAGGGAGGGGGCCCATCAAGTCAATCGAGATGGCTTGCCACGGAAAGTAAATTTGCTTTGCCTTACCCATTTGGCCGGCAGGGGGTAGCTGTTCTACCTTGTTCGCAAGGCAGGTCCGACAACGACGCACGTAGCGGATGACAGAACTGAGCATCCGCGGCCAGTAGTAACGCTCCGCGATGCGTCGCATGGTCTTAAAAATGCCGAAATGACCAGCAGTCGGTTCGTCATGATGCTGCCGGACAATATTCTGTTCCTCCGAACGCGGCACAACGAGTTTCCACGCAGAGAGATTGACCGGTATTTCCCCGTGATGCGACACAAGCTTAAAGATAACTCGATTTTCTACCCGCCAATCAGGATACCGTTCAGGAGTAGCGAGAATACGTTCGCGCATATGAATATACCACGTATCGTTGGTATCTTCGAACTTATCAACGGCAGCTATTTCTAAAGGAGCGCGCGAAAGTGCGTCTGGCAGTTCATGTTCCTTAGGACGATGAACGAGCGTAAAATCAAATTGTTGTAGTTTAACGGCCCACCGAGCAAGCTTCCCGGCAGGTTCAGACATTCGCATCAACCAAAGTAGAGAATGATGGTCTGTAACTACAGTGAACGGTAAGCCTTCGACATATGGCCGAAACTTATCAATTGCAAAAACCACGGCTAAACATTCACGTTCGGTTACAGAATAATTTCGTTCGGAGCGATTCAACGTACGACTGATAAAGGATATGGCATGTTCGACGCCATCGGTATCCTCTTGCGTCAACACGGCGCCGATACCGAAGTTAGAAGCGTCCGTATATATTCGGAAAGGGCGTACCGGCCGAGAGTAATCAGGACTAACGAGAATAGGCGTGGTGGTTAGAGCAGATTTTAATTTCTCAAAAGCGGAAACCGCAGCAGGAGTCCAGGAGACTGGCATCTTTTTCTTTCTACCTTTCGTAAGCTCCGAGATAGGTGCAGAAATAGAGGCAAAATTAGGAACAAAACGCCTATACCACGAACATAGTCCGAGAAACCGTTTAATCTCCGTTACGTTAGTAGGACGCGGAAAGTTAGCGATGGCGCTGACTTTATCCGGGTTAGTACGCAGGCCGAACTGATCGATCACAAAGCCGAGATAATTTAATGAATGACAGCAAAATTTACATTTTTCGCGATTTATCGACAAACCAGCCGTCTTTAAGCGACGGTAAACATCTTTCAAAGTATCTACATGATCATCAAAAGACGACGAAACAATAATAAGATCATCTAAATATACAAAAACTTTAGGTTCTAATTCAGGACCAATAATACGATCCATTAAACGTTGAAGTGTCTGAGGCGCATTACATAAACCGAAGGGCATACGAACGAATTCAAACAGTCCGCGGCCAGGCACCGAAAACGCGGTTTTTTCGCAGGAGGTAGGGGAAAGAGGAACTTGCCAAAACGCGCTCTTCAAGTCGATAGAGGTGAGATATCTAGCACTACGCAATTGATTGAGTATATAATCGACTCGCGGCAGGGGGTAAGAATCTTTTTTTGTGACAGCATTTAATTTGCGACCATCAAAACAAAAGCGGTATTCACCCGACGATTTCTTTACCATCAATATGGGTGATGACCAAGGACTAAAAGAAGGACGAATTACTCCCGATTTTAACATATCGTTAAGTTCGACATTCAAGTGTTCACGAACTACTTCGGACAACGGATATTGGCGTTGCTTAACTGGTAAAGCGTCACCGGTATCAATGATATGCTCAACTAAGTGAGTTTTACCCAAACCGCTTGTATTGAGAGATTCGAAATCAGATATCACGGAGTTTAAAGAACAACGTTGTGTGGCATTAAGATCATCATAACTAGACACGCCTCGGCACGTAGCAATTTCGGAAGCAGCCGACCACGAGTTATTCGAAAAATTTAACGACAGACCGAAGGCACGACAAAAATCCATACCCAGTATCAGAGGATGCCGAATAGACGGTACCACCGTAAAGGTACACTTCTTAGTCACGTCATTAACCGTAATCGGTAAAGTTACATTTCCTAGAGTGGCTTGTAACTGGCCATCCGCGGTAGTAATAGCAGAACGCGACGAAGTAAAAGTAACATTGCCTAAAAGAGACAGGCCACGACCGCCAATGATAGAAATATTCGCGCCGGAATCGAGCAGCGCAGTAACACATTTATTACGCAACATAACAGAGATAAAGGGACGATTATCACCATAAGTTTCATTAAAAACCGGAGAAACGTCAGATGTACGACAAAATTCAAAGATAGTGTTTAACCAGGCAGTCCATTCGCGTTTGTCAGCTCGGAACGGGGCATGTTTTCGAGGGCTGACGCGTCGGAAACAGCGCACTCGTTTTTTGACAGATTTGACTGATTACAAACACGGCATTTAGGGCGCGTAACGTTCTTTCGTCCACAACCATAACAGAAAATATTTTTCGGCTTTGTACATGACAAGGACAAGTGACCGACAGCATGACAATTCCAGCATGACCTGGTTTCCGGAGTAGGTGAATTGACGATTGAAACTTGTGGTTTAGCAGGACGTTGATACGCGAGATCAGGTTCCAATAATAATGGATTGCGAGTTGGGGGAGCTTTTAATGACGATACGTTACATTCGGAATCCTCAATCCGTTTACAACTATTAATTAAATCCGATAGCGAGCTAATAGATTGCAGCGCGCAAAACCGTTGAAAGTGCGGAAGCAAGTTCTTTTGAATAGTAATAACGCGAGTGTTCTCAGGCGGTAAAGTAGGTAACCGAGAGAATAAATTCTCCATAACCGCGATATAAATTTCAACGCGTTCATTGGAACCTTGCGTTCGTTGACGGATTTCGTCCCAAAGAGATAATTCGTAGTTAGCAGGCAGGAATGTTTGTCTCAAACGCGATACTAACTCAGACCAAGTATTTACAGTAGAACGAATCATGCGAAACCAGACTAACGCGTCACCAGTAAATAATAAAGTCGCTTGTCGAAACAGTGTGTCCGGAGAAACGTTATGAGCATGAGCAGCTTCAAGAATGCGCTCCAAAAACTGATTGATCCCGGAAGAACCGTTAAAAGTAATGTTCCATTTTGGAATGATGTTAGAATTATCGGACTGATAAGCGGGTGTTCGTTCACATGGCGTTATTTCACGGAAGGTAACAGCCGGTCGCGCAGGCGAAGATTCGGAGTATGAATGTGAAACTTGTCCCGAACGATTCGGAAACGTATTACTGTTTACTGTACTATCAAAATTCAGGCGATTTATAAGCGTGGAAAATCCGTCTGAGGGAGGATGGATAGAGGCGGGATTAGCGGTATTGTTACTCAACTCAGAGTCAGTTGCAACATTCAAATTTATCAAATTGGGAGTAGTTTCAAGTGACTCTTTATTTTTCACATGCAGTTGCTTAACAACCGACAACAACGAGATGAGTTCGCGCTGACAATCAATATGAATTCTTAAAATTCTCGAATGTAAATACGCAATACGAGCAGCCGATTTCTCATCAAGTTGGCGTTGTTCAGCACCCGATAAATAAGCAAAAGTGTGTATCATACCCAAAAGATCATGCAACTTAGATTTACAGCACCGTGCATCCAATTCAGCAGGCAAACATAAAGCGGTTTGAACAAGCGAGGCACCCTCCAACTCCAACTGCAATAACCCCGTCAAGACTGTCCTCAAATCTGCGATCGTACCAGTGTTATCCGCATTCCGGATAGACAATTCATATATAATTTCCTCATCGGAAAGATGCTCAAGACCGAACGGTAAATTGGCCATAATAACAGAAAAATATAATATTAATACAAGAAAATATACGGTGTGTAGCAATGGTTTTACAACAGAATATAACAATAATTTTCTTATACACTAAAATCGAATAATATAATAACAACTATACTGAATAATTAGTAGCACTGATTTTTACAAGCAATACAACTCAAAACAAAACCATTAACCAATCTAAGGAAGGAATGATAGGATTTTTTACCACACCTAATGAATAATTGTATGTCACGATTAAGTATAACCAAAATAAAATATCAAATATCAATTACAAAAGACGCTAATCAAAAAATCAACAAAAGCCCCAAGTTGGGAGGCGCCAAAATATGTATGACGTTTTTCTGAGTATTATTTTATTTATTATTTATTTTATTTTTGGTTCCTACCTGAATCCGCCATACGGCTCCGGCTACAGTTGGTTTGGTAGGCAATAGGGGTGGGTTTCAGAGGCGCCACTGAGATATAAAAAATTTACAAGTATCGCAGAAACTCGAAGGCCAAAGGTTTGGACAATTACACAAGGAAACACAAATTTATTGGATAATGGTTTCAGTTTTGTTTATGGAATTAGTTATTATGTATTTATTTTTTTTTTTTTTTTGAAATGAAACTCAATTTGATGCAGCAGAATTGAATTTAAATAAATTTTATTTAGTTTAGTAATTTTTCTCACAGAGTTTTAAATTATTATATTGACTACAAATTGTTTAATTGATTTTTGGGCAACAAAGATATGATTGATAGATCTTACGCTTATGGAAGTTACCGAGCAAGGTCCTAGCTAAGTCCTCTTCTTGTTGGAGTAGAAGGCTGAAGGCATCCAGCCAGGACTGTGAGTTGGTACAGCTCGTGGACGACAAAGATAAGCTCAAGTGGACGACAAATATAAGCTCAAGTGGTCGGGCTGATTTTCGTGACGCGAGCGATTTAAATCCTCAGTGATCTAGTCACCTAATATTTGGAACTGGAACGATTTTCCTGAGCCGTGTTTCGGATAGATCGATTTTTATCAGCGTACTTTGTCTTAACTGACTGAGGCTGGTTCCACCTGGAGACGACGACCAAACGACACAGCCCTAAACTGAATCCTCCAGCAACAACTACACCAACCCTGAAAAATCATATACAAACAACAGTATCCTTGCTACGACTGACAAAATTTTACACAAGATATAAATTAAGTTGCCCAATAAAAATCACTGCTCGTGAGCTTACAATGTTTTCTAACTTGAACAGAATAATAATGTAACTAAGCGAGAATGTCATACACAAACTATTTAAAATATTTAGCAAAAATCTTAGTACAATTCAAATACAAAAAAATTACAATAATTGAAACAATAGTAAATCGCAAATAAAACAAATTGAGCAGAATAATTAATACAATTTAAATACCAAAATGTTAATAATTTCATCAATATCAAACAATAAATAATTACCAAATATAATTTAACATTAGGGCAGATATCAAATAAATACAAAAATCGTTACAAAAACCAATGCTACTTACATTTGCTCTTATTGTGTGAAAATGCTACCACGGAATGCTCCAACTCGAACTTCGCAGAATCTTATTAATTTTTTAGATTGAAGCCAACAGCAAAAAATCGACAACAAGAAAGCTGGCTTCAACAATCTAAATACTCGAACATCAACTACAATAAATACAAATTAATAAGAAATGACGAGATTTCAACTAGCGCTGCGCCAACAGCGAAGTTCGGCCACAAGCTCCTTCACACAAAAAGGAATGACTCCACACCGCACAAAATGATATGTTTGACCGCACTAAGCAAGGCCAACCATTATAAATTTAAGACCCAAGGGTGCCCCAAAGACACCAATCTAAACAGAATATTACGAATCTAAAGAGAAAACAAAACTGGGGTATTTAAAACAAAATTGAAGGACCCAGGTCCAATGGAAAGGAATAGCTATATGGTTCAAAAAAACAAACAAACAAAAGAACTAAATTAATTAACATATACTATAATCCTGAACCACGAAAGGATGATTCTATTCCGGGCCGTACAAAAGCCACTACGCCAAAAAAAATCGTCGAACACGTGTTCTTAATTGAAAGCAAAAAAAATTTAAATTAACAGAAATTTATAAAAAATAATGATTCTAAACGATAGCCGAGATAATAATATACAATAATTTAACACTACTTTCAAAAATTTAAATCGGATGATTGAGATAAAAGCAGAAAAAAATATTACCAAAAATTGCAGTTACTACGATGTGGACTCTCGCACGACCGGGAACAGAATGCCTCAGTCAGCGCGTCAGCTTGGCCAAGACAGGTTAGGAGCCGGAAAAAGATAGTTCGCGCGAAGTTTGAGTTTGAATTCAATGCAATTTATTAGCCAGTAACAATAAAATTGTTACAATACATACACATAATACTAGAAATAAAGAAAAATTTTTATTGACACACACAAATACAAAACATGCGCAAAATGTAATATTTTTCAAAGCAATCATTAAATATAATAGCATATCGAACGAAATTAAAACTTTGAATTATATAAAATTTAAAAAAGAATTAAAGGTATACTATTTGCAGCTAGTTAGAAATAGTTAAGTTTTTGATATATGTACGTTTATAATAGATCGTAATATTAAATGTAAGAAAATTTTAGATGTATCACTTTTATACTGTGTTTGTATAGCAATAAGCTAAATAAAGTTTATATTATTATTATTATTTATATATATATATATATATATATATATATATATATATATATATATATATACAGGGTGAATTGGAAATATTTTAACTGGAGTATCCTGGGCTCAGAATATGAAGATTTGACCCAAAACACTTAGATAAAATGTGGCTCCTTACTGAGCTACAGGGTGTTTTAATTAAAAATTTAAAAACGATTTTTGCCCAGTACTTAAAAACTATTTGACGTATCCTTATCATACTTGGCAGGAAGTGTAGGTACCATACACCATACTAAATTATGTTAAATAAAAGTTTCTGGCTCCTGCCAGTGGCGTACAACAGGGGCAAGTAAGAGGTTGATCCTTCCTAAATTCTACGCCACTGGCGGAATTGTTATTTTAGTACAATTTTTCAATTCTCCAATACTTTCTGTGTAAAAAACATACTCTTTCTTCGTAACGATAAAGTCACTATTTTTCGAGATATTTAAAGTTAAACATAAGCTGCACCTTTGGAATTTTTTCAAAATTTGCTGCAAAAAATCTGAAATAATTCAGTAAAATAGAGAAGAAAATTAGCTACCTAATAACTAAGTAACTTTTTTCTCTAACTTATTCTGGTTTGGCAGGAAAAATTATTGAAAATAAAAAATTAAAATTCAAAAAATATTAATTTTCATCATATATATATATATATATATATATATATATATATATATATATATATATTAGCTGATAATACAAGCTTGGCTTTCAGATAATTAAACAAAAGAAATGAAACACCCAAGCTGAGATGCCCGGTTTCATAAATGCGAAATTAAATTTGAAAATGTCAGTCAAAACACAGTCAAATGACTCCCCTAGTTAAGATAACTCCTTCACAAAAGTGGAGTCAAAATTATGATATTTCTACTTTTGTTTTATCGAGAAAAGTATAGTGTACTATAATATTAAAAAATAAATAAATAATAAAATTGGAAGTATTATAATTGTTCTATGAAACTGATTTTTTTATTGTAAATATTTGCAGTTAAAACTATGATCGAAGAAAAATATGTGATGTGCGTAATAAATGTCAAATAATTACCCTACTTAAACATGATGTTAATTAATTTTAGAATTTACTAACAAACTTAAATGTATTTTATAAATTAATTGAATTTAATCCTGTGTTAGTTAACTTTCGAGGTAAATCTTGTTAATAAAACCGGGCATTATCTAGTAAACTAAAAAAAAAATGAAATAAAATTGAAACAAAAATATATGTCATGTGTGTGTGATGATAATTTTTGTTCCTATATTTTCAGTCCGTTTCTTTAATTTTCGAATCGATTTGCACAAGTTTTACCATCATATCTTTTACGTTTTGATGCGATATTTTCATATGTGGTATGTGTACTACGAATATGTGTGTTTAAACGAGCGCTTTGTTTAATTGCTGTCTTACACATTTTACACTCGAATGGTTTTTCGCCTGTATGTGTACGAATGTGTTTTATTAAATGTTCATTTTGTGTAAATGTTATTTATTTGTAGCTAGAATAACGTTTCAATATAAAATTATAACATTAAATTTTAAATTTTTATACTTACCAGATCTGGTGCAAGTAAATTTAATTTGTCCAATAAAATTATGTTATCTGAATCGGAATTGTTCAACGTTGACGAGACACATTTATCAGTTAGGCACAAACGACAAAGTTTTTAAAACATGAACATTTTCATGTTATTAATTATTGATTTGTAGTTTTTTTTTTTAAAGTTTGTATAGATAAATATTAAAATGCTTATATTACGAGGTTAGATAAATGACATTTCACAGTCCTCACGTTGTATAATATTAAAACCGCTAGATGGTATCACAATCGCAACGTTTTACTATAAAATATTTAAATGCATTGTTTATAATAACTGAATATTATAATAATAAATGTATTTTAAAATTCTATTGTTGTTAAATAAATTAATATTTTAATTATTAAACTTAATTAAATAAAGTAAAAAGTGTATGTAATTGGGGTACAACAAAATATTATTATTATAATTACAGTATTTAACTATATAAATATTTTTTTTATTACTTCTTAGTTATATAGGAAATTAAAATTAAATATAATTATTTATAAGTTATATGTTGCATTTTTTTTTTCGTGAACTATCTTTCTCGGTTAGGTTTGACTGGCGCGGAATTCGAATACAAGTGTATTTTACTAAACACAAACGCAAATTATCATCACATTCATTCACCCAAAAATTGTTTATAGTAGACCGGAAAGGCCCTACATAATAATAACTTTGTTTAGCTCAAAAAAATAACAAAGCTATACAATGAACAATATAAAAAATATATACATTTATAATCTAGTACATTGGTAACCTAAAATTTGTACCTATTTTACATATAATTTATTTCAATCTATATTTCAATAGTAGTCTTTTATTGTAATTTTGAAATTTCTTAATTCTAAATTTTTATAATTATCAGCTAAATAAACTATTATGTATTTGTATTACTAATAAAAAGATAATATTGTTATTTTTCATCCGCAAGAATTTTCATCTATGAATATAAAATTATTTATTGCTAGTATCGAATTGAAAGGAGAGTAAATGCTGGTTGTAAGGTTTTGGGTGCTTTGGGAACTTTTGCTAGGAATATAAATGTTTTCAAAGAAGCCCGTTTGAGTATATACAATGCAGTTTTGGTGCCTACGTTGATGTATGGTAGTAAATGTTGGGTTTGGTTGCAAAAGAATAAACGGAAAATGACTGCTGTGGAAATGAAATTTTTACGTGGGGTATGTGGTGTAACTAGGATAGATCGGGTACGAAATAGACTAGTGTATGATGAGTGTGAAATTGAAAAAAATGTTGTAGCAAAAGTTGGTGTTAGTCAGTTAAGATGGTTCTGTCATGTTGAGCCAATGTCTAATGAACGTTTGGTTAAAAAGATATATTTGAATGATTTTGATGGTATTCGTTTGCGTGGACGTCCGACGAGTAGCTGGAGTGGTATGATTGAGAGTGTTTTGCGTGAGCGAAAGTTTCCAAGTAGTAGGAATAGAAGAGCATGTATGAGAGGAATTATGAATGTGGATGAAGCGAAAGTTGCTTGTTTGGATAGGAATGTTTGGAGGCGACTGATTACTGAATGATGAAAAGAGTTTGTGCCACACCCTTTTGGATACATGGCGTGATTGTGTATGTATGTATGTATCGAATTATTCATATTGCAAATATATGAATTGATTTATGTGTTTATACGTATGAGTAAAATTGAATAATGTCATTCTTATTAAAATTATTACTGTTAGAACTATTATATAATTAATTATTAAAGATTACCTTTTTTTTTTCGTAAAAATTAATTTTTTTTATTGCATTTTTTGATACCTTGAAGTGTCTAGTATTCACCCCTGGAACTGTTTTTTCGAATTCAAAACGGAAATATTTTTTTTTTCTAATCTATGGTCCTGGGATCGCAGACTAACCGTAAGATTCAAAACTTCAATCGCGTTTTTCTCGAAATCAGATTTTTAATGTCGCGCGGTTACGTAACTCAAATTCTTTTTAACCGATTCGAATGATTTTTGGCGAAACTTATAGCTAATTAAATTCTCGAGGAACCAAACTAGAATCTTTTTAATCAATAAATAATAAATATTTTTTTAGGCCCTTTAAAGTCGAAAAAAACACACGAAAAAAGTGCCCTTTTTATTAAAATGGTCGCCATTTTGTTAATTATTGACCGATTGACGTAGTCCTAGTTAGATTTCTCGATAATGTTATATATTTTAAGGTTTGGGACTTGTTTTTGATTTAAGATGATCTGGGTGACCGCTGGAATACCGCGCGTGGAATCCTGCACGCAAATTTTTGTTTGCATTTTCGTCGCTGCAAGCTGGACAGTTGGAGATTCGGAGCCAGAAAAAAGGCGATTTGTAGTTTAAATATCAATAAACAAAGTGGTCAAAACCTGACTTTGATATTTCTTACCCAGCCCGAGAAAAAAAATGCCAAAAACATGCATTTTTAGGCCTCAAAGAAGTAAAAGCCCCTTAATGAGAACAATCCAATAATACTAAGTAATTTTTATATAGATAAAAATTTATTTTGTATTAACATATTATTGTTCATTATAATTATTTGTAGTAAATGCAGCTCTATATCATTCAAAATACGTTTCTCATTCGTTTCCTTTCCTATATTTGGTATTTTTGTTGGAATTAACATAAAACATAAAAAATAATACGGAATAATCAACCTGACGCTAAGTGAAATTGATTTGTTTCTAATAAAATTCGAGCCACATCGACTCCACTGAAAACAGCTGGGTCAAACTGTATTTAATTATTAGATAACTACAAGAATAAATTATAACAAGATTAGAAGTATATGGATAAACCCATATATATATATATATATATATAGACCACTTTGACATTTCTCGGAAAGTTGGCAACAGTGTATTTTAATAATATTATAATTTATGTGGGCACTAGGAGATAATTTTCTGAAAATTTCATCAAAATCGAATAAATAATGTAGCCACAATGAATTTTTAAAAACTTTTGTGATTTTTTTCTCGATAAGTTGGCAACACTGTATTTTGTTAAAATTGCATAATTTATTTAGGAACTAGGATAAACTTTTATGAAAATTTGATTAAAATTGGTTAAATAAAATGGTCATAATAAATTTTTAAAAATTTTACTAATTTTTTTCTCGGAAAGTTGGCAACACTGTATTTTGTTAAAATTACATAAATTATATAAATACTAGGTGAATCTTTTGTAAAAATTTGAGTTATATCGGTTGAATAACATGGCCATAATAAAATTTTAAAAATTTTAGTAGTTTTTTTCTCGGAAAGTTGGCAACACCGGTGATTAATAAAATCATGTAATTAATGAGAGCATTATGGAAATCTTTTCTGAAAATTTGATCAAAATCGGATAAATAACGTAGCCAATATGAATTTTTAAAAATTTTAGTAATTTTTTTCTCGGAAAGTTGGCATTACGGGAAAAAACCAAAACCACATGACTATCTTGGGCACTAGACAAATTTATCCTGAAAATTTCATTAAAATCGGTTGAACCGTCTAGGGGGAGTTGCGGCCACAAAATTTTGACTTACGACCGAGCGAGCTGACGACACACATCCATACACCTACATAAACTAAGTTCAGATTCGTCATCTAAAGGCTATATGAAGGATTTCTATACATTTTTTTAATGTTACAGACACCGTACCAAACGCTATACCACTTTTTCCTTGCAGTGTTGCAGTCAAAGTGGTAAAAATTATTATGAACAAAACAGAAGTTATAAGAGTAAGTGGCTTTTCAAGTATTTGGACTCGAAAGAAAATTATTCTATCACGCTTTTATTTTACTGAAACTATACCTAATTTATTTATCTAATATCGGTGTTAAAGATAAAGAGAATTATACTTGGTTGTAATTGTTATTGGAATATCAAATTATTGCTCATAACATTGAAATAGATAAATTTACGGAAATGAAAAACATCTTATTTGTACAGAGAATAAAATTAAAAACTCTATATTCTTCAAAGCACATCTTACCAAAAAAATTTCAGTTGTGCAATTATAATTCCCAATTTTTTTTTAATAAAAATACTGTTATAACATTGTTATTATATAATCTTTCAATATTTCGCCTTAAAATCGTAAATTTTAATGAGTGCAACGAGCTTATTGCTTATAATTATAATAATACCTGTTGCAACACTATTCAGAAACGTACTTGAAAATTTGTATTATTTGCTTTGATGCAAAACGTAATACTAAAACCGAATAAGTGCAATGATTATTATCAATTATTTTAATGTTATTTTTATTAAAGAAAATGCTATCAAATACCTACTTCAAGAAAAATAGAAGTTATCTATGTGCAAAGAAATTGATCTCATTTGAAGTACAAACTACTCAAAAATATTAAAATAAAACGGCTTTAGGTTGTTTATTTTTATTTTTTAATTTGATTTCTAATTAAAAATTTATAAAAAAATATAAAAAAAGTCATCAATTTTTCGTGAAATAATAATTATATTTATTTAACTATATCAAGTTATTTTATACAATTATATAAAATATACTTATATTATAATTACAATTTAATATAATAATATTAATAAAAATAAATAAAATAATTTATATAATAAATATATTTATAATTTAAATATAAGCGGTGACTACTCTTGTTGCTGATTTCACATGAAAGCCTTCCATTTAATCATTGGCGTACGAACTAAAAACTTTTTAGTGAATTTATCAAATAGTCATTAAACTTTCGAAAATGAAATATACATTTTTTCAGCAGCATTATTGTTAAATTATTTTAGTAATTTGTATTATTTTTTTCCTAAAAAGAATAGTCACTTTAATGCTCATAAATAAAATTTAATTTTATTGCATACATAAACAAATATTAACCCGTCACTGCTTATGTTTCAGCCATTTTGTCGTTAGTGTATGTTGAGGATGGATAAGTAGTTGATCGTTGCCATGCGGTTGAATGCTGGATGGAGAAGTTATTTTCGTTAGTTCAGTTCGTATGATTTTATGCAGTTTGAAGTGGATATTTATATTAAACTAGTTTGTTATTCGTGAATTTCGATTTTTAACTGCAAGTATTCTTTTGTTTTGTAATATATTTTCTGTAGTTATAAAAACAATTGTTTTCAAGGACGTTTGTTTTTGTACATTCTGTAGCCGTAATTTTCATTTCTAGCTAATTCTGTTTTTTACAAAAATATTATGATCTTTTTATTTTTTTGCTTTTTATATTTTTCATTTATAAATTAATAATTATTTTTGAATTATTGTTCAAATGAAAAAGTCACTCAACATTGATAATATTGATAATGCAAATGAATTTAAAACAAATGCGTATTTAACATTGAAGTGTATGATTTTAATTTTATTAGATTTATTTTCTTATTATAACTAATAAACTACAAGTTAATTTTTTTCGTTTCGAATTCACATACTTTTATCTTTGAAGTTGTTAACTATATTTGTTGGGTTAAATTTCCTTACTAGATACGAATTGTAATAATTAATAAGTAATAAGAACAGACATAAAGCTATTTTCTAAAATGATATACATATATTTTTTAATTTTCGGAATTATTTATTTGGTATTACTGTTCAACAAAATTTATTATCACTGATTATAAAATCTGCCATTGCGACAAGAACTTAACAAATGAAGTAAAATAGTCAAAAACTGAGTTTGGAGTACAGTACCCAGCTACTATATATATAAATTTATATGCAGTGGATTTTGTATCGAGCTACGTTGTAACGCAAATTACTAATTAATATGCAAGAGCGGGGCGAGATTCAGTTTACTATTAACTTTTGATTAATTTCGCAAGAAAATAAAGTACTTTTACTACATATGGGGGTGTATTTTGCTTGCTTCATCTATGCCGATACTTTCATTCGTTTAACAATATGTTGTTTAAGAGCCCTATTTATTTAGTTTTTCTCATTTCGGCTTCGGCAACACGTCTCTGAGCAGGTTTTACTTTATAAGAATTTTTTATCGTGCTTCTATCGGGTTTTTGTATATATATATATATATATATATATATATATATATATATATATATATATATATATATGTATTCATATTTTAAATTTAATTTAGGATGTTGAACATTTATAAATAATATTTGTGTTGTGTTTTCAGAATCAGAACACGGGGTTAATATCGGAAGAATTAAACTGATAGATATTGATCCTAGCGACACCAAATGATGCAAGTGATGAAGAAGGTAGAGATGAAATTTCAATCGAAAAGAAAATGATACCAGAAAAATATGCTTATGGACTCAAGATCAAATCAAATTATGTAATCAGCTTTAAATGGAACTTATATTAAAACAGAAAGGTAATTGATTCTATTTAATTAAATATAGTGGAACTTTGATATATCGTTTAATTATTTAATCAGATTCTTGTTTTAATAAAACAGTTAAACAAAAATATTGATTATATAAAAGTGATAAATATGATTTATACCTGTAAACTTTTAATACAAGTTAGTGGGTAGGTCGATGTAATGGATAAAGTTACTTAGTACGTAATATTATAAAAAGTGTTACAATTTTTAAACAATAGAATTTTTTACGAATAATCAATGCAATTGTTTAATTAAATAGTTGTTGATATCTTTAAAAAAAGTATTTTTGGTAACTTAAGTACTTTTTACAATTAAATACTTTTCGTATTTTTATTAGAAAGTCAGTAAGTTTAACAATTATAAAGAAATATAGTTATATTTTCAAATTTTTTTGCTTAAAGAAAATATACAACTTTGAAATTTTTGTCATATTAAAATGCTTTATTTTTGCCGCAAATTAATGACATTTAGAAAGTCCGATAGTTTTTATATTTTATAATAATGATTGGTTAATAGTTCAGCTATTATTAGCAATCACATATCACAAAATAATTGCTTATTTTTAAGAACAAAATTATATACAGTAGAATTTGCACAGAGCTACATTTTGTAAGGAATTCTATCTACACATACGTGAGATAATATCGGCGCGATACAGTGTTTTTCGAAAGAAATAACTGCGTAGGGTATGGTGTGCTGGGAATAGCACTATTAAGTAAGAGCGAAACGAGATCAGTTTACTGTTACTCGATCACTTTCAATAGGAAATAAAGGAAATATCATATTTCGTACTGTCCTATAGCCTAGTTATCTCTGTTTCATTTAATGTCGAATCTTTTAATTTTCTTACAATTCGGTGTTAGTGGTGTTGCAACTGGTAGTCTCGAGATTCCCATTTTTCACAATTTTTTTTCTTTGCGTTTCGACAACGCGTCTCTGTTTAAGTTGTCATGTATTGATTGATATATTTAAATTGATTTTACGTTGTTAGTTAAATCTAGTTTGTGTTTTCAGAATCGGAATATGCAGTTAACGCATATCAAACGAGAGAATTAAATTTAAAACTGAGTTAATTTGACGATGAAAGATGCAAGTGATGTGATGGAGATAGAAATATGAATTTGGAACGAGAATAATATGCTAAGAACTCAATATCAGTACGAATTCTATGATCAGAGATTTAATTGGAACCCGCATTAAAATATTAGGTAAATTATTTCAATTAATATATTAGTGAACATAGTAAAGAATCTTTTAGAACTCATATTCAAAATGATGGCACGAATTTAAATAAAATTTGGCATCTTTTAATTAATGATTTATAGAAATTTTACGATGTATGTAATTACTTGTATTTGTTACTTGGTAACTTGTTTCTATGTTTTGTTTGTTTATTATTTATGTCATTTGTATATACGTGAAGTATATCGAAACGTTGAATTTTAATTAAAAATTATGCAGAACTTAGTTCTAAAGCTTTTATTATTTTAAATATAGTGAAGATTTGATGTATTTGATAAGTCATTGAATTACATTTCTGTTTTAATAGAGCAGTTAACCAAAACTGGATTATATAAAAAAATATGGATCTGTACTTATATTACACTGTACAAAGTTGCTATTTTAGATAAAAACCATAGTAAAACAAATTACATATTATTTCAGCAAGACGATGGCTTATATAAATTTTCTGTAAAATAATATAATTTTGTAATTGTAAGTAAAATAATTAATTTTGCCATATTATATGATTATTTTTATCGAAAAAGTAAATAATTTTCCTATGACATCTGTAAATTTACAAACTAAACTGTTGTAAATCCGAAAAAAAACGTTACTTTTGCTAGAACGAAAACCGGAACTGAACCGAAAAACAAATATCGGTTTATTTCGGTTCGATACATGTTGAAACATGCGCGTTAACGCAATCTTACATTTTACGTCAGTTTTTTGATAATAACTGTTTTTAATATTCTTTAAATAGTTTAAATGAAAATAGATTGGAAAATATTTTAGTAATCGCGGATAATTTTCATTATTTCTAAATATAAATAAATAAAAACCTGTACACAAGAATTTGTTACATTTACATATATTATTATCTTATATAATAAAAATATATATACAAATTATATAAGTTTCGAATAATAAATTACATTAATATCATATACATTGTATATACTTCTAATTATTATACCTTTATTTGATTAATAATTATTATTACTCATATTATTGTATCAACTTATTTAGTATGTATGCTTATTATAATAGTAGGAGTATACTAAATTATGGGTAGCAAATAAGTTTTTAATATAAATAAAAACATTGAAAATATTTTTAAAAAATTAATAACTCGGAACTGAACCGAGAACCCAAAAAAAAACGTTATTTTTGCCGAAACGAAAACCGGAACCGAACCGATATTTATTTTAAGTGAACCGGAACAAATAATATAACGGTTTAAAGCCCTGGTAGTGTATATAGTGTGTTTTATAGGTTAAGATGAAGTTGGTTTTACAAAGTTTTAATTTTAATTTTGCAAATTATCAAGTTAAAGTGTTCCAATTTAATCGCAAAGCAATGAAGTCTAGAAATCCTCGTACTTTATTTATTTATTCCAATCGATGCGTTCATAGTTTTTAGCCTACAAAGTAAAGATTAATAAATTCAAGATTATTATTGAATTGTTTTTGTTATAATATAGGTAAAAAAATTTCAGAACTCATTATATTAAAATAAAACCGCTGTCCGTCTTTATCAGGATAAATGATACAAATGACATTACAGTAAATAACAGAACATAGAAACAAGTACTAGGTAACAAACAAGTACTAGATCATCAAATTTTTATAGATATTTAATTAATGGAAGCTAAATTTTATTTAACTCAGTGTCTTCACAGTGATTGATGTTATCCTTTATAAATTTCTGTTGCTTCCCTTATTAATCTGCTTTACTTTATCTAGATTATTAGGATAAAATTTTGTTTAATTATTTTGTAAAAGACGACGTTTCGACGAAACTGAACGCTCGTCTTCATCAGGTCAAAATTTATCAATGACATTTTAATGTCATTGTCACACTTTGATCTGATGAAGACAAGCGTGCAGTTTCGTCAAAACGTCGTCTTTTACAAAATAATTAAACAGAATTTTATCCAAAAACAGTTTTTATTTTAATGATGTAATTTATTATACAATGCAAGTTGCTTCATGTGATCATATCGGAACTAGGGTTTTTTGATAACAAAATAATCGATTGATAATAATAACCGAAATAACGCATAATTTTGCATTTTGCTATTCTTTTTACCACTTTGACTGCAAGGAAAAAGTGATATATCGTTTGGTACGGTTTCTGTAACATTTTAAAAAAAAAATTTGTATATAGAAATCCTTCATATAACCTCTAGATGACGAATCTGAACTTAGTTTATGTGGGTGTATGGATGTGGGTCGTCAGCTCGCTCGCTCGGTCGTAAGTCAAAATTTTGTGACCACAACTCCTAGACGGTTCAACCGATTTTAATGAAATTTTCAGGATAAATTTGTCTAGTGCCCAAGATAGTCATGTGGTTTTGGTTTTTTCCAGTGATGCTAACTTTCCGAGTAAAAAAATACTAAAGTTTTTAAAAATTCATTGTGGCTACATTATTTATCCGATTTTGATCAAATTTTCAGGAAAGATTTCCCTAGTGCCCACATAAATTACGTAATTTTAATATAATACAGTGTTGCCAACTTTCCGAGAAAAAAATTACTAAAGTTTTTAAAAATTAATTGTGGCTACATTATTTATCCGATTTGGATCAAATTTTCAGGAAAGATTCCCCTAGTGCCCGCATACATTTCGTAATTTTAATAAAATACAGTGTTGCCAACTTATTAAATAAGTAGTGCCATCTAGTAACAAGATTTTATCATCAAATTACAATTACACCCAGCTATAACAGTTTTTTTGCAAATATCTTTAAAAATAAAATTTACCAAATAGTGAGTTTTGCATCTATACGACTCATATACAGTATCGCAACTTGCATTTATCTAATAAATACTGTAGTAATTCTGATCAATAATTTTGTCTATTAATATGTAATATTGTTCGAATATTCTAATTTCATTGTCTAATCTTGTATCACTTTGTAGCAAAATGTATAATTATTATTAAACTAAATTTATATACAATAAATTAAATTATGGAATAACGAACGTTTTTGGCAGTCGTATGTAGCAGATTGTTTTCCTATACATTTTTTAGCAACGTGAGCTTTATATTTATCTAATAAAAATATTATTTTTTTTTACAGATTCCACAATAATTATCTTCAGGAATCGGTCAGTGTCCAGTATGTCATGTAGTAATTTGAGGTTCTTATACATATTCCGTTATCAGTGCAGGGAGTGCTGGAGTTTTGTCGCATTCGAATTATGAAGAACCACACACAATCGTCCACTTTTGCTAATTCTTTTTTATCATTTTTGAATTATACGTTTTTTTATATATGTTATTTATATTAAATTATGTATGTAAGTTTATGTAATGAAGAAGAAAAAAAGAGAAATGAGGTATACGACCTATGTTGGTACAGACTTACGATGGAGTTATGTCGTAAGTCGAGAACTATTTGTATAATCTTTTTCATTTATTTATTTGCAACCTTTTTATCACTACTTATTTACTAATATTTCTATTGTCTCAGGAAAAAAGTATTCTGTAGATTGATGATACATAAATGTCTCTTTTTTTATGACATTCTAATAATTGTGTAAATTTTTACGTAATTTGAGTGAGCATTTTACGCCTGGAATGTTCCCTATTTTTTGTTGAAATATTTCATGGAATTGACTTTTGATATTTTTAATATCATTTTCGATGTGATTGACTGATTCGTTAGTGATACTGTGCTTAACATTATCAAGATCGTTAAGGTTAATTCCTAATCCTCGTATCCATGTTCGTTACATCAATGGAGCGCCGTTATCATTGACTACATATACTTCACCTTGACATTTACGTTCTTTGTACAGGATTTGCACGGTAGCTACTCCATGTGGCACAAACATTTCATTGATATACGAACGGAAACGTACGTTTGTTTTCTGTAATCGATTTGAAATGTCTATTGAATTGAAAATGTTTCGTGGAATTAGTGTATAAGCTGCACCAGAATCAACTTCTAGCCGGATCGGTTTCCCTTCGATTTGAACGGTCGTATAGTATTTTGCAGTGTCTTTTTCTGGTACATATGAGTTTTCGAATATGTCGACTATACGATATGTATCGACGATGTTGGTACTTGACGTGGAATTTGAATTATTTATTGAGTTTTCTTTTTTGGATTTAAGTTTTGTGCTTATGCATACCTTCTCGACATGTCCGGTTTTCTTGCATGACTTACAGTACATTTTAGTTGGATCTATTCGACATTCTTGTGTAGAGTGATTATTTCGAGCACATCGAAGTCACAAATCTGCAATGTCAAGTGCTTGGTAATCGATTTTACGTCGGCCCCTGGAGATTGATCGTTGACTGTTATTATTTCGGTTATTTGACTGGTTACGTCTTCTTGAAGAATGCTGTTTTGCATTTGAATTTCCCGCCTGACGTGTTTGGATTCCGTTTATGTCGACAGTTGCCCCTGTGCCTTTAGATTGCGTCGGGTTCGGATTTGAAATTTCACGCCTGTCTATGAATGACGCTTCGAATGCGGGAGCAGCGTCTACGTTTTCTTTGAATTTTATTTTTCCCGATTGTAGAAGTTTTTGACGTATTGATTCATCTCGAAGTCCTCGAATAAATTGTGTTAGTAAATATCCGTCTGCAACGGAAGTCTGGCAGTTGAGACACGTAAATTCACATGTTGGAACGTATTTTCGAATATCTGCAACAAAATTGGCAATTGATTCATTATGATTTTGTACTCTGGAGAACATTCGGTGACGTTCCACGAGCGGATTTGGCTTTGGACATAGATGAGTTTTTAGTAGTTCCACTAACTTGTCGTATTCGACTTCGGCTGGGGTATCTGGAGCAGTTAAATTTGAAATTAGCCCAAAATTTGCTGGACCTATGCTGTTTAGGAGGATCTTCTGACACTTTCCTTTATCCTCCTTGATATTCTTGAGTGCGAAATAAATTTCAAGTCTTTGGATATATTGGTCGAATGTTTCTTTTTGATTATCGAAATTGTCAAATTGATATGTGATATTTATTTTACCTACTTGAGAAGTCTCGTTGCTTAGTGTTGGCGATTGTTGCCTCGTTAGGATCTGGATTAATTTGTTTTGAGATTCGAGCAACTTATTGAATTGATATGGATCCATCTCCTACGTATATTTGAAGTTTTAGTACAATTGTAGGTTATGTTTTCCACGTGCAACTTGAAACAACGGAATATTCGCTTTTCACCTAGTCGCCACTTTTATATTACTTATATTTGTTGATAAGCTTTGCTTTAGGTATGCAAATAACACATTTGAACTGTATATATATATATATATATATATATATATATATATATATATATATATATATAACATTTATTAATACTAACTATTCTTGAAAACAATATATAACGGTCGTGAATGATACATGATACATACTACTATATTCTCTCAACAGTGTTCCCAACTAACTATATTTGAATTAAGAATAAAAATATATAACACAGCTCGAGCAAAATGTGGCGGCGCACCATCTTGTTGGAACCAGAAGTTGTAAAATACTGACACTTGTTCTATGTTCATTGTTTAAAGACATACAGTTGAGGCTCCATCCTGGTTGACCATGGGGAAAGAGTATTGGAAATGTCATTGGGTCACAACATATATCGCTGAAACAAGTTTGTTGAAAATTGCCACCTCGAGGAGGAATAATCAGGAATTACATTTCTATTTTTATGTATTTATGTATCTTCTTATGATTATGGCGCAATATGCACAACTTACGTTATTATCTTAATTATCATAATAGAATTCTGCTCGTGCCAATTGCTGCTGATAAAGCAGAAAGCGAAAAGACTTATTTAGCTATTAATTATATCTGTTTTCATTGCCCAAGACACAGTGAAGATTAAAATATTATTCGTTATCATTTTTATCGAAAATCATGAATGATAATTTAAATATAAAAAATTAACTTTAGATAAAAACCAAAAATTCTCTTGCGAATACTGCTATTGGCTGGGCCATCCAGATGGTTTAAAATATCATATGAAAAATCATCCAGGCAAACAATGGGTTATTAAAAAAAAAAACGGCAAGTACAGATGCACACTTTGTAAAAAAAATCTTATTTAATCTGAATCCACTTCAGAAACATTTTAATGCAAGTTATCCAAACGAGAATTTGACTTATCATACACTGTTAGATAATGGCGATACTTGTATAGATACTGTCGATATAATCGACGAAATAATTATGACGTTCTTAGAAGAATCAAAATTAATTCATTGCAAATATTGTCCGGGGATATTTTAGCAATCCGATCAGTTTCTGAATAATCATTAGTTACTGCATTCGCATATTAAGTTAAATGCCCCTAGCTTAAATAACAGAATATTCGATTTTGAAAAGAAAAAATCCAAATGTCTTTAATGCGGACACACGAGTAATAATTATGCAGCGAAGCGAGACCATTTACGAAGCTATAACAAGCCTTATAAATGTAAACGTTGTTCTTTATCCGCATGGTATCCTAGTATATTAAAGACTCATCACTATAAGGAACATCTAAACTTTAAATTCGAATATAATTCATTGCCTGATGCGCAGAAGTTGAACGAGGAGCTTCGTAAAAATATACAGATTCTGCAAGCAAACGGTGAATATTGAACAAATTCGTTGACACTACAGCGACCAGCTTCCCAAACTATTAACGAAACACCGCCGAAAAAAATCATATAAAATTCGAACGAAATGCAGCACATGTATTGCACTGATCTTTTCTGGGTTTAAATATGGCTAGGTTAAGCTCTTCAAATGTTTCAGAAAAGTAACAAGATCTCAGGGCTATTTTATTGTTTGCTAAACACAATTCTGTTAATAGCCTGTAAAGGTGTTTATTCAGAAAAGTAATTTTTCCTTTTTCAAAATTAAATTTTGATTTTAACATTTCTAAATATAATTAAATTCCATTAATTTTCTCATTAAATTCTATAGAAAATATTATACATAAGTACAAAATGATCAAATAAAAAAGCCGTTCAAAAATCGTTCAGACTTCATGTTAGATAAAAATAAAACATTTGTAATTTAACCTTGAACATCCATTTTATTAAAAAATTTGAATGACTGCAGTTTCGACAAGCTCTAACCCCTTCATTTGTTTCGATTAATTTCTATGCTTGATATAACATTAATAGTATTTTCGCAAATTGTTTTTGTTTCGTCGATTTCCGCTGATGTGTTTGGGAGTGGAGAACGCAAGAAATAATCAACGTGTTGATGCAACTCTGCTTGCCGATATATTAATGACTATTTAAATTCTGATTAGAAAGATGCGTACCGTAAGAGTCTCAATGAAGTAGTTGATGGTAGATGACTGTCTGGTTTAAAGATGTAACTCAACGGTCGATTATCAGTTACGAGAGGTAAAATGTCTTCCGTATAAATAATTGTAGAATTTTTGATTGTCCAGTTGATGAAAACTGCTTCTCTACCTAACTGGTTGTAATTAAATTCTGAGTTGATTAGTGAACGCAAGTGGTTTTCTTGTACGTTAATATAATGTCCTAATATTCCAGCTATGCCAGCAGGACTTGCGTTACATATTACGATGATCGGCAATGTAGGATCGAACGGAGTTAATACCGTCTCTCTAGCAATTTCTTGTTTTAGATTTCGGAACGCTTTTTCGCATTCTGGTGTCCATTTAAACCCTTTTCTTTTGAGAAGTAATTGCCGAAGCGGGCAATTTTTCGTTTATGCATTTAGTATAAATATTGAGTAGTATGTTACTAATCCTAAAAAAAATTTCGGTTGTGGTGCGTCGATGATTGCTTTGATTTTTTTTTCGAATTTGGGATTTGGTTTTATGGAATTTTGCAGAAGTATTTGGAGTGTCGTAGTTCGTTAATAAATTCGGTGATTTTCTGAATTGAAAAATGATCATCTTCAAGTCGCGGATTAACACCTACTTTAAAATCAATGCAAAGTCGAGCACCATCTTCTTTAGGTATACAGACCAATGGCGATCCCCAGTGTGATGTTTCCACCATAGATATAATCTTATCCCGTTCTAATTTTGTTAATTTGTTTTCCACCTCTGTGCGAAGAGCGAACGGAACGTCTCGTGCTTTTGTATAACTCGGTTTGACTTTAGGTCTTAATTTTAATGAGCACGTAAAATCTGGAATTCCGCCAATGGTTGGTTTAAAAATCGATGCATACTGGTTTTTGAAATTTTTTATATCAGTTTCAATGTCATTGATAGTATTGATTTCTTTTTATTGTATCTGATTAGATTTTGATGCGATTTCAGGCCTATGATTGTCGATTTCTAACAGATTTATTTGTAGTTTTCGTATCCATGTTCTACCTAAAAGAGGTGTGCGGTCATTGTATACAATATACACGACACTTTTAATATTTCGATTTTGATACTGAATGTCAATTTCGGAAACTCCTTGAGGAGAAAAAATTTCGTGCAAATAAGTACGAAATAATAAATCCGTTTTTTTCATTCAGTGTGATATTTTGAGTTGATCTGCTTCATAGCGTGGAAGTAATGTATATGCAGCACCAGATTCAACTTCGAAAGTTTCATTTTTATTGTTAATTTGCACAGTTTCGAAAATTTTTTCAATTTGCTGTGTAGATGTCCACGAATCGTTTTGCACTTCGATTTTTGATAGACATTGAATGGATGTGGACAGTTTTCATATCTGAGTTGGATACACTTTTACTTTGATTGAAATTTGAATTTTTCCGCGATGCTAATAACGTTGTCACATATACGGGTGCAATATGTCCATTTTTCTTACAGGATTTCTAGTATAAATGATTGATATTATATTTAAAGTCTTTTGATGTGTGATTGTCTCGTCCACATCGTAAACATAGTCCGTCTATTCCTAGAGCTTTCTAGTCGATTTGTTTACGCGAAGCTGAGCGATTTCTATTATTTGATTTCGATTATCTTGGTTTGATGACTTCGAATTTGATTTATGTCGTAGACTAAAGTTTCGATCTTGGTTTGTTGCATTTTTTGTTTGTTTGTGGTTTGCGGTTTTATGAAGAAACCTTGTTTGTTTCGGTTGATGATAAATTCGGATTATGATTTACTATTTCTCTACTATCAATTTGACTAGCTTCCGACGATAATGCAATTTTGACGACTTTCAGTCTCCTATTGAATTGAGACGTAAGAAACATATCTGCTATTCCTGCATTACATTGTGTACAATTAAAATCGCAGTTTGATATAAATATACGTAATTCGGTTACATATGTAGCTTGTTTTCGACTGGTTTCTGGGGGCACGATAGTAGCCTATGTCTTTCCACTAATGGATTTGGTTTCGGGCATAGATGAGCGTTTAGTAATTTCACAACATTTTTATGCGATAGTTTTGCTGGGTTTTTTGGCGTAAGATTTGACAAAAGTGCATAATACTTAGGACCAATACAATTTAGCAATATTTTTTGGCAGGCATTCGGTTTGAAGTCGCTATATTTTATTAAATATGGTAAGTATAGAGCACCAGACAGGAGAGGCATATGTTATTGTTGGTCTGATAATAGAGGTATAGAGTAATTTTTTATTTTTAGTTGATAAGATGCTGCTTTTGTTCATGAGATGATAAAGATGGTTTAGTGCAGTATGTGTTCATTAAAACTTAAGCGATTTTTTAGTATTACACCTAAATATTTTAAATGGTTTTTCGGATAAATTTTGTTGTTTTCGAGTTTTAGGGACGAAAACATTTTGTTATTAGTGAACTTGTTTGACAAAATTAGTAATCCTATTTTGGAATGATTAATTTTAATTTTCTATTTTTTCCAGTATGTCTTTAACAGATTCATCTGTATTTGTGTTTGTTTGCATCTTCTTCGCTAAACGAGTGGGCATAAATAGCCGTGTCGTCAGCGTATTTTGCAATATCAATTTTAGTGAAGATTGTCATGTCGTTTGTATAAGTTAAATAGTGTTGGACCAGTCACGCTTTCTTGTGCTATGCCGGCAGTGATTTTACTGGAGGTGGAGAGAGTGTTGTCAACGCAAATGGAGAATTATCTGTTTGATTAGTAAGAGTGTATTAGTTTGATAAGAATTCTCAGAAAATTTGCATTTATTAGTTTGTAAATTAGTCCTTTTAGCCATAGTTTATCGGAAGCTTTCTGGACGTCTGGAAGGTCCAGAACAGTGACATTAATTCGTTGAAATATCTGTCACAATACGATCTATTTGTTGGGTTATGTTATGTAATGGACGGAAGCCGAATTGGTGTGTGGGAATAATGTTATTTTTGAAGATGAATTTTGTTAGTTTAGATAATATGATTTTCTCGGCAAGTTTAGCGAGTGTATTAAGGAGTGAGATTGGACGGTAATTAGTCGGATTGTGGTGATTTTCGTTTGATTTAGGGATTCGAACAATAATTGCTTCTTTCCTGGTAGTCGGAAAGTAATGTAGCTAAATAATTGCTTTTAAAAATTTAAATTTAATTTAATTTAAATAAATTTCATAAAAAAATTGTTTACTAGTTGCGCTAATCTAGGGCTCTATATATTTTCAATATTGTAAAAATAATCAATTATGGTAAATACGTAACAATTAATTATATAACGATTTTTATGTTGGAGAAAGTGGGGAAAACACGAACACCTAGGGGATAACTTAAATAAAACAGCAGAATTAAGACACAGAGTTTCTTTTGTTGCTTTATAGTTAAGTTTAACTATCTATCTAACTAATTAAGTAATCAACATTTAGATTTTTTTATAAAATGTAACATTAAAGAGAAGAAACAAAACCCAAGTGGGATAATTTCGAATTAACATTTATAATCTATAAATCAGTCTTAATAACGACATAATCCAGTCTTCGTCGATGGGACTTATATATTTATCATTACAAAAATACAGTAATAATCATTTTTGTTCTTGGGAGCTTGTTGGTCAAAAATTGCCGTTTCGTTAGTGTTGACGTCTGGTACTTGATTATTTGGAGGTTGGGCATAGGTTTTACTGTTTTGATAGTAATTTGTGATGTAGTATTTTAGGAAATGTATGGCTGAATTATATCAATTTGAATAGGGCGTAAGGTATATATTCCTGCGGATCTAAAGCCATTTGCTGCCTTTTCAAGGTTACTGGACCGGTTAAAATGATTCGTAAATAATTCAATTATTTCATATTGTGTGATGGGCTTTCCAAATCGATTCGACATGTAATTCTCACATTCTTGATTGTATACACTCTTGAGAGGGCTTGATCAGAATCGGCCCACAACCTCATACGCGAAGCATCACAGTTTCCTTCATAGGGTATCTGCGTTACTTGATGACCTTCTATGTCACATATTACATATCTATCGTTAAATTTTATGAAACATGTTTATAGCTTTAAGGTATTTTATGATGTTTTCAGTGTTATTTGGGCTGTTCTTTAGGGACTCTTCTATTCGGTTGCTTATACTGTATTCTCTTTTTTCTATTTGGTTTTTGGGGCAATCAGTGATTATGTGGTCGACTGTGACCTATGTGTTGCATGATTCTGGGTCTGCCCTTTTGAGTATGTGTTCGTGGGTGAGTTTGGTGTGGCCTATTCTTAGTCTGGTAGTTATTATTTGTTGCTTTCTAGTGCCTGTAAGTTTCCATGCTTCAGTGTTTCTTTTTATTCTCTTAAGATTGTTGTTTGTTTCTTCTGTCCATTTTTTGTTCCATTTTGCTCTGATTCCTTTCTTGGATTCTGCTTTAAAGCCGTGAGATTGTGTATGGTGTTTGTATTCTTCCATACTTCCAGTATCTTTCGCTGCTGCATCTGCTGCTTCGTTTCCATAGATTCCTACGTGGGCTGGAGTCCAAATAAAGCTTACTTGTGTGTTTAGCTCTGTTGTAAGTCTGTTTATTTCGCTCTTTATATTTTTAACTATTGCGTTTTTAGGATAAAAAGATTTTAAGCTTTGTAGTACACTGAGTGAATCTGTGCATAAAACTAATTTGGCGCTGGGGGTATGGGAGCTTTGCAGATAATGTAAGATTGCAATCGCTTCAGCAGTATAGATACTATCTTGGTTTGATAGTTTAAGTTTTTTGGTGTTGTGGTCTTCTATTATTGCTGCTCCAGTTGTCGACTCTGTTTTGGACCCGTCTGTGTAGACAAAGCTGTAATCTTCGTACTGGTTGCAGATGTGGTTGAAAGAAGTCTTATAAATGGTTGCGTTGGTACAGTCTTTGTTGTATTGTGTCAATTCCTGGTTAATATCTAATTTAGGATCTGTCCAAGGAGCATGGTAGTATTGGATGTTATTTTCGATTTCAGGTAAAGGTAGCTGGAGTTCTGTTAGGATTTGGGTTATGTAATTGTGGAAGGGAGTTAATTGCTTTATTGATAGTTTTGAGTTCTTATTAGAAAAGAGGATATTATAGTTAGGATGTGCAGGGTTACTTGCGACATTGCTAGTAGTATGACATGATTAGCTGTTTTCGTCGGTTTTCTAGTGGCATTTCTCCTGTCTCAATGAGTAGGTTTTTGATAGGGCTCGTTCTATATGCTCCGGTTATTATTTGCAGTACAGTCTAGTGCAGCGCAGATTAAACCGTAACAATTGTGTGACAGTCGACAAAACTTTTTACGAAACTTACTTCCTAACTAAAATAACTTTTTTTTGAGATAAGAAATGAAGTTGATAATAAAAAATGATTGAAACTTTGAGGTTAATCTATAAAATGACATTTTGAACAGGGATGAGTTCTGTCGTATAAGTAAAGAGGCCACTGTTCAAGAAGTGTAAATAGAATTTGGTATGCGAATGAGAGTAATCTAGGAATTATACACGTTAATCGGTGATTAGTTTCGATTAAAATGAACATGATTAGTAGAGCAGTGTTGGTGGTATTGTTCTGTGTTGTGTTTCTAATTGTTGTTGACGGTGTTGTAAGTGCACCGAGTTGCATATGTGACACAAGTGACTGCGATGATGTACAAACTGGTGATTGCCCGGCTTTAGGAGTTGTTGTTTGGGATCCTTGTCGGTAAGTTTCCAGTATTCATTTTATTTATTTATGTGAAATAAAATTCATTTGGCTTATATGATAGTAATTTTAACCAAAAACAAATATAAGATTTAGATTTTCAGGTATTTATAATTTCAAATATTTAAAGGATGTTTATTAGTGTTAACAATAAAATATTTAACCAATATCGATTTTTTTTATGAAAATGAACTTTATTATTCGAAATAAATATTAATAAATATTTAATTAAATCGGACCACTGACAAAGTGGTGGCCGATAATGTGTAATAGTTGAGGAAATTGTAATAATTGAAATAATTTAATAAAATAAATATTGTAATTGTAATAATAATAAGGAAATGTAATATCTACTTCTGCGAAAAAGTATTTGCTGAAAGTTGTGCTCAAATGACCCTCCACTGTATCTAGCAATACCTTTTTTATGAATTCTTCCGGCGGGTAACTCTGGCTAAATTCACACATTGCGCGGGAAACATCTTGAAGAATTCTTTTTTAATTTGTTATTCCAAAACAGTATTTTCTTATAAAACGCGGCTGACCTTTGTTATAGGCCAATTTCTTCTAATATTCTGTGATGGTTAAAGTTCGCGAAATTAAACTCGTGCTTGCATTTAGTGAACAACCTAGATATACAAGGTAGTAGGCCTAAAATTTCCATGTTGAGTATTTATTTGATATAAATTATTGACTAAAAAATGTGCTACATTGAATTAAATTACTAGACCCAATTTCCCTCACTATAGAGAACCATCGCGATTTCTCAAGGTCATGTTTATGCTACTTATTTGTGTCTTTTAATTCAATGCATATACCCAAAATTTTGTAGTACAGATTTTAGTAATTAAGTTAGCCGCGTGTAAAGCGCGTGTCAGCGATAGATAAACAAAGTTTATTTTTTTTTGTTTTTTTGTTTTTTTTTTTAGCCAACCTCACACATCGTGCGTCCGCGAACGTGTTAAAAACAAACAAAATAGCATAAACATAATATTATTTACGGTATTACGTTGACATCTTCATTCTTCTCATTCGTTTCATCCAGTTCTTTTTTTGTTAGAAATTTAACGTTGCCGGTCTTTCCCACCAATTTATACGAAACCAGATACAAATCGTTATCATTTGCTAATGAATTTAACGTATTCAGTCGATCATCGTTCATAAAGGCGTTGAATCTTGGTGTTAAAAATGTATTAAAGTAGCAAAATTCGATTACAAATTTCGGTTCATGTTGAGTATTTCTTCTGCATAGAGTTTTTGTTTGATGCATTTCACAATAGTTAAATGTTGATAAATTTTTTAAAGTACGCGTTTCTGCTTCTAAGTTTATTTTTTGAAACCACTTTATTCATTGTTATACACGAAGATACATACGAAGAACACTGCTGAAACTTTTGCAGTCATAATCAAACTTGTAATTGGGTTAAGCAGAATTGGGTTTAGCAGGAGATTTTATACACGTATGAACACATGACGTAAAACTGATTCCGTGGGAGAGCATTTGTTTTTAGTATTAATTTAGATAAGCGGTATTATATTACTAACATTAAGCTAATATATGTTGAATATAGACATGTGTTGTGCAGCTGTTGATGTCCTTTGCTTGAGAGCATAAACTTTTTATATTTTTAATGAATTAATTTAGACCAGCGTTTCCCAACCTTTTTTGGCTCGCGTACCACTTGGTAGTACATCTCGCTACATTGTACCACTTCGTAGAAATGATTGTATTTCGTATATTTATTTACTTGGTACTTAGTAGATATAGAAACGAAATATGACAAAATAGTAGATTCTACTATTTTGTCATATTTCGTTTACTTAAAAATGGTTTTAATAGAAACACAGAATTATAAAAACCAATTAATGTATTTTCTATATTTTTATTATTATAATCATTATTATTATAATCAAATATTTTTATAAAATAAATTTAATGAGATCTTTGTGCTTGTTTCGAAGAACATAATTTTTTGAAATTTGGTTCAAAAGATGCGAGGTATACCCTTAAGTCTACAGCTGCGTTCAATCTGTTTCGATACCTATTTTTTTTTTAAATATATGAAGAAAAAGCTCTTTCTACTATTTCCGTATTAGTAAACCGTAATAATAATTTAATAGCGTTCTCAGAAAGTTCTTCATATTCTTTATCAATGTTTAACCAAAAATTAATGAGATTGTGTGGTTTGAATTCTGCTTGTAAAGTTCTGTCACATGATAATTCTATTAAATTTTCTTTATCTTTTACTGATAATGATGTAGTTTTTTCTAAATTTTCTTCATAGAAGGGGTTTGAAATCCAATTATCATTTGTGTTTTCGAGTTTAGGAAAATACTCCATAAAAGACAATTTGATCACTGTTAAATGTGCTATTATATTTTATATCTTGAGACAGACTAACCTTATTTTCAAAGAAAAAAATATGTAGAGTTTCGAATTCTTCCGGTTGATTGTTTTCGATACACTGTTTCCAAAAATCTAATTGTTTAATCATACTTTCAATGTTATCATTAACATTAAAAATCGTTATCGAGCTGTTCTGAAGTGTCAAATTTAAGTTATTTATTTGGAAGAAAATATCTGATAAATATGCAAGCGCCTGAAGCCAATTAAAATCATACAAATTCGAAGAAAGATCAAAAAGATTCTTTTCAAAAAAACCTGTGCTTCTTGTCTCAGTTCGAATAAGCGGGTTAGCACCTTACCACGAGATAATCATCTCACTTCTGTATGAAAGAGTAGAGATGTATAAAGACTCATCAAGTCTTTGCACATAACTTTAAAAATTCGTGTGTTTGTGGAGCTTTTCTTTGTAAAATTAACAATCTTCACCGCATCGTTGAGAACGAGTTTCAATTCTTCTGGAAGGCGCTTTGTTACTAGATTTTGCCTATGGATACAGCAGTGGCTCCAAATTGCATTAGGAGCTACATTTAAGAGGCGGCCGCAAAGACCAATATATAAAGCTGACATTGATTTGGCACTATCAGTGCACAATCCACAACAGTTTGACCAACTAATACTTTTCAATATAAAATAATTATCAATAGCTTTAAATATTTCTTCACCCGTTGTGCGTGTAGAGAGAAAATGCCAAAGTAAAATATTCTTTTCAAATTTATTGTCTTTAATGTACCTAGCAATATCAAGCAATACAGCACTGTTTGTTATGTCTGTGGTCTCATCTACTTGAATTGAGAAAAATTTGCTTTTTTTTATTCTCTCGATCACTGTTTCCTCGATGTCCTCGGACATATCGTAAATTCTTCTCGATACCGTATTGTTTGAAAGAGGATTACAATTGATTTTTTGGATATATTTTTGGTCAGTCATAAGGCCAACGGCATCCTTTATGCAATATGTTTTTGTATGACCATATTCTTGGCATATCATACATTGAGCAATTTTTTTTTTCGTAAATATGTTTATTATTTTTATTAGGGTCTTGATCCACCAAGAATAATGAAAGTGGGTTTATCTTTTTTCAACTTTACATATTTGTTACATTGCGTATTAGGAAGCCTTTGTCTTCTAATTCTTTTTGAATTTCTTCTGGTGAAACGCTATAACGCTTCTATTGAGTTTGTATTTATTTTCAATTCATTGCTTGTAAATGACTTACATATAAATTCGTCATTTTTAAGAGCAATTTTGAGAGATGATACCATTGCAGAACAGTTAAGGACTGACTGGGGGTGGTTTAGGCTCTCTATTCGTTGAGTTTTGTATGTTTGTTGTGAAGGTTTATTGTTTAACTTATTTGTATTCTGTTGCGTATTCCTTTGCATAATTCAGTACCTGTTTGACGTATGCATTATGTTATTATTTTAATAAGTATTTTGAATTCTTTTTGGTTGCTGAGTGGTGGTATTTTTATATCTTCTTTTTTTTGTGATCACTTGCCATGAAAAAATTGGTCTAAGGGGACTGCTTTCACTTTGTGATTGGTTAGCAATTGTTTCAAAATTATGATCACTATATGTTAATTGTCTAATAGGAGAATGAGTGTATTCCGTTGTTGATATGATTGGCGACGTATTTGTCAACGAAGTATTTGTATTTATTGTTGTAGTTGATGTTGTAGTTACAGCGATAACATAATTTGCTGGTAGAGTGTTTGTACCACTGCTGGATTCAGGCATTTTTTGTGTGTATACTTTAACTTAATGTAGTTGATTTGTGTTATATGACAATATAATATAATTAGCAATAATGTAATATGTTTCAAAATATTTTTTTCTTTTACCTTCGGGTTTTGCTGGTTTTCGGTGCTTTGCCAATCAACCAGCCAATAATTTTATAAGCTTATTTTAATATTTTATACGATATTCTACGCTGTTTTCCTATATTAAAATTTTGTTAGTTTGAACAAAGTTGTAGAGTAGTTCCCACGATCTTCGGTTTTCTGTTGTTAATAATAATTGTGTATTTAGTGGAGGATATATTTTTAATTTTATTAGTGCCTTAATTAGATCTGTTTATTTGGTTTCTAGAAGTGGGCAGGCAAAATATATATGATTAAATCGGCGATACTATTTTCATTGCATGGTAAGTTTAATTTTGATTTTGTAAAGATGAGAGTTAGTTCCGGTATGTCCAAATCGCATTCGGGTAATTGTTTTTATAAAGTCTCTGTTATAGTACGAAGTATACCAGATTTTTTTGGAATGGATTCTTGAATGGAGCCGTAGTAGCTGCCCTTAATTTTTATGCTTATACCATATTCGTGCTCCCATTTGACTTCGATAAAATATTTTATTATATTTTTTTGTTCTTGAGGATTCAAACTGTTATTTAGTAATTTTCTAATAAATAATAAATAATCTAAATAAGCTAAATAATCAGCAATTTCATTGTTTTTAATGCCAGCATGTGATTTAATCCACATTATTTTTATGGTTTCCCCTGATTTTTTAGTGTTTCTATTTTGTGAAGTATTTCGTATAGAAGATAAATATTGTCTTTGACAAATCCGGGATTTTCAATTTTCTTTATTGTACTTTTACAATCCGAAAAATTAGAAATTTAGAAATATTTCGAGTACTTACGTAATCCAAACATTTACTAATTGCTATTTGTTCTGCAGAATATATTGAAGTGTTTTTGTTAAGAGAATATGTACTTTGTAAATTTCTTTGCGGATCATAGAATGCACAACCACCTCCTTTTGATTTAGAATCATCTGTGAAAAGGTGGTAATAATCATACCAGTCGCGATTTATATATGTTCTATATAATTTTTAGCTATATTGTTAAATATTTTAATATTTGTGTTAGGAAGGAAATATTCGTTGTGTAAAAAATAATTTAGTGGAAAGGTAAAACAGGGATAAGTTCTTGCTGTGTTATACTGAAAGTGGTTTTCCTTTATGTCACAAAAACTTTCAATAAGTGGAGGTACTGGTTTCTTTTCCCAATAGTTTGAAGTGAGGAAAGTAGATGCTAATGAAGATAGATAGTATCTCTGAGATAGATATTGCCTGTTTATTTTATATCGATGGCTGAGTAGTGATTTTCTTAAGTGCAATGGCATAATTTTTGTTTCTGCTTGTAAAATATTTATAGGAGTTGATTGCATGGCTCCAATACAAATTCTAATGGCCTTGGACTGTACAGTGTCTAGTTTTTGTAGTAATGTTTTTGAAGCAGTTCCATATATTGTACTTCCGTAATCAATTATGCTTATTTGGGGTTCATGCGTAAATAAAACTCACAGTAATTAATACACAATTACTTATATTATCGACACACAAAATAGAAATATGTACATTAAACATATACAACAGATATAGGCAACATGTATAACGTAACAGATAATATGTTTCTCGATCTGAGATCGTGAGCGGACTGCCCGACCAACCGACAAATTCACCATCCCGCGTGCAACCCCTGATGGTGGGGCACCAATCATAACGAATAAAACTTAACGGACAATACCTTCCGAGAAACTGAGAAAGTTTGCCTTCGTAGAATGTTGAATTATAATTAGTTTTGGGAATTTGTCGTTTGGTCGTATCAGTTTATTGTACACAGCAATCTTCTGAGTACGTAGCTACTTTGTTGCTACAGTACCCCCCTGCTAGTGGTCGAGTCTACGATTACGATAGACCGGCTTGGTACCTGTAGGGGAAACGCACTTGCCGTTTTGGTCGTGGTGTAGGTGTTGTTGTCGGTGACGGCGGGGGGACTGGTGTTAGGGGCGCCGTCGATACGTCGTTTTCTGTAACAACGAAACAGATTTCAGGTAATCCTGAGAGTTTTGAGATTCGATGAGGCTGTCGTCCGACGCCTTCATAGATGCAGTGACAAGTTGCAGCCCATTAGAAATTGCTATAGCTTGTGGAACACATACCTACAGGATGCATTCATACCAGGTTGGTGTGTTACAGTAGATGAGCAGTTAGTTATATTTAGAGAACGTTGTTCATTTCGAACGTTGTCCATGTGGCGACAGACTCGTGCTTCCTGTAAATGTCTTCTAAAAGGCGTTGTATTTGGTCGTGAGACTTATGTTATGTGCTGCGCTGTTTTGCTATGTTGCAATCTCTGAATCCACCTCAATACATACATTATTTGTATTTTTACTCCTTTTTTCTGTTGTAGTAGACTGCTTTGAATTGGTTGGACGTTTTTGGCTCTGGGGACGTTCTATTATAATTTTGTGTTATTTCGTCCCACTTATTTAATTTGTGAACAGACTCATGCTTCGTATAAAGTTCTATTACAAGGTTTTTCTTTATTGTCGCTCATGGCTCCTAAAATAATAATAAAAGTACATTTGAGCAAAATAAAAATTACTATAGAAAGTATAAAAATAGTAAATTATATATATTTGATTATGCACATCTTCTATGGGGCGTTTTAAAAAAAAGAAATATATAAATATATTATTTATTTATCAAATGATTTACAAAATATTCAGTTCTTTTAATTAAAATTAAATAATATTAACTTTTGACTGGTATGACAAGATTCTGGTCCTCTGGTATCGCAGGGCCCATTCTGACCCTCCCGAATTTCATTCTTTACCTATTGTTCAAAATGTAAAACATATATCTATTATATCTTCATATACATATTAAGACTTATCTGGAACCGCTAAGAATAAAAAATAATAAATAAAAAGTCTTAGATTCAATTTACAGATTTATTTAAAACTTTTTTTAAAACGCACATGCTAAGATAAAAATAATTTTTAGAAAAAATGAACAGCAATTTAGAATTTTCAGTGTAGATTTCCTATTTCTTATGAAGCTAGTAATTATTCCCTGTGAACAAAAGCCATATTTTATAATTTTCATTAATAAATCGCTAATTTTATTCTTGTAATTTTGAATTTGTCGTTATCAATGCACTTTAATCTTATTAATAATATACTGCATTTATTATAAAATCATATTTTTCAATACAACCAATTTTTTGAAACAGAAATTGAACTTTTTATATATTAAATGAAAATATTGTAACTTCAAATTTGACATACATATTGACAATTTTATTACCAAAGCAACTGGAATAAATATGCATATGTGAATTCTAATTTATTCAAGTTTTTTGAAAATCGGTGGTTTCATAACTAACGCGTAACGATCGCATTTTTATTTATCTTGTCTATAATATTAACTTTGGAACATAATAATTGCAAGATCTATTTGAACGTTATACGATTTTTCTTGATATAGTTTGTTTTTTTCGCGGAAACATTGAATTTCGTCTTCTGAAAAATATCAAAATCAAATGTAAATGATGAAAATTCCTTTCGCACAGTATTGCTGTAGTAAAATCTATTTAGTCACCCCTTGGAGGGGGTGGGGGGAGGGGTACGTTTAGTTACAGTTTAGTGTGAGCTAACATAATATTTGGCATTTTCTACCTTAAGAAATGCATGCTAAAAAAATATACAAATTAAAAATTTGTTTTAACAAAGTAAAAAAACTTTTCCGAACTTATATTTTAATGAACTGAAACTTAATTGCGTTTTGCTACAGGCAGGAGCGTAAGCAAGTGTTTGGCGAGGCCGCCACAAACTTGCTAAAGCATCTCTTCAATTTCTAATGTTGAGTCATGAGTTTGACCATTGCGTTTGCTCCTGGATGGGATTAGCGGTGGATGCTGTTGAAGGTCGTGCAGCCAATGTGGAGACATCGCAATGTATTTCGATGTTTGTGTCGGGCAATTTTATTGTTTTGAATTGCAGCGTTTTATTCTTTTGTCTTAGTGACTGGAGTTCTAGATCGGTTTTTTGTGAGGCAGCTAGTTTTTCGTAATCAATCGAAGATTCTAGCTCTTCTGTCCGAGATAATGCGTCAGCGACTACGTTGTCGACTCCAGATATGTTTCGGATGTTTGTAGTGAATTGAGCAATGTAGTCTAGGTCGGTATCTGAATTGCCTTAGGGTGATCTGGCCATGCTTTTTGCGGAATTCGTAAGTGTTTGGTTTATGGTCTGTGTAGATTTTGAAGTGTAGGGCTTCCATCATGTATGGGAAGTGCTTAACGGCCTGGTATTATAACTAACAGTTTAAGAGTTTAGCTAGCAATTTAAATGTTTGTTGTTTATTTCGCGACTGTCTTCATAAATTTCAGCATCAGAATCATTCAGATCTAAATCTGCTGATTCTTCGAAATTTAAATGTTTGTTGTTTATTTCGCGACTGTCTTCATAAATTTTAGCATCAGAATCATTCAGATCTGAATCGGCTGATTCTTCCAAATTTAAACACTTGTCATTCAGATCTGATACGGCTGATTCTTCGAGACTGTCATCATAAATTTCAACATCAGAATCATTCAATTTTTCATTAATGTAGATGTAGTATTCAATTAATATTTCCGAAACAAAATCGCCGTCTTTAAGTTCTTTTAATGGATCTTTGGCTGATTCAGTTATAACATTGTATAATTCTAATATTTGAATTACCTCATATTTGGTGACTCTATTAGGATCGATTGGAGAGTCTTTGAGACTTGATGTCCTCACAGGATCATCGTTTTTAAATTCTTCTACCGATGCTACTGCTGTTTCGGTTGGATCATCGTCAAATTCTAAGAAAGATCATTTTGAGAGTTTTCTGGAATTGATGTCATCATTTAATATTTTCAATACTTTTCAATAGAAAATAAGTTGTATAAACGTAAATACTGTAAATAAATTGCACACTTTTCTAAATATAAAAATATCACTTGCGTGTATAAATATAAAATCAATATGAATAGAAACAAATTGTGTATAAACAATTTATTTAGAAACAAAAAATAAAATTCAAATATCTACTACTAGATTCTTAAAATTTCTGAATACACTGAAAGATTCGAAATTTGCGTTTAAGAGATGATAAAAATTCAGATTTCTGATAATAGCAGATAATAGCAATATATTCTAATATATTTTTAAGTGTCTAGTACTACTAATGTAAAAGTAATAAAAAAACGAAACAATATCACAACTGGCCATAGATTGATAATCAAAAAGTTAGCAAAAAATATTAGGAAGACGTTGAATAAATAATATGAATATCTGAAGTGGCAGCTTTCTTTCTCAATGTCATAACCATGTTCAATATTATGCAATAACTTTCGTAACCTTTGCCGTACTTTGACGGGGTGCGCGCTAGATAAATGACTACATCAGGCCTAGCGTATTAGATTAGGTGTAAAATGCTGACGGGCTTCAGCAACCGGTTGGCGCTGTTTGAGAGAAAGCATCACCGACGACTTGTTGGAACATTCTTCATAATAATAATAATAAAGAACTTTATTTAGCAAAGCTATTCCAAATTACTTTTACAAATTTATACATATATTAATACATTACGAGTGATTTCAATTAGTATGTAACATAAATTGCCTTAACTCTAATTTAAATTTTTTATATTCACTGACACCTTTCATTAATACTGATTTTTTTAATTGTTCCTGTTTTTTGAAATCAATATGGAAATGACTAGCACTTCTAGTGTTGTAATTGTACAATTCAGAATTTTTTTTATTAAATTTTAGTAAGTAAGAAGGTGCAATTTTACTATTAATTTTATGCACAAAAACCAGAAAGTTATACATAATATATCTATCCACATTCATCCACTTTAACTCTTTTAACATATCATCAATCCTACTGTATCTATCTTTATGCAAAATGTGCCTCATTGCTTTATTTTGTAGGTTTTGCAGCCTATCAATATCCCCTCTATTACACATAAGGAGAACTGACGCTGCATATGTAATACTTAATACTTTCTACTATTTCAATATTCCCATTTCCAATCATAATTTTGTGATTACTGTTTTTTAATTCTTTCCACAGATTTTCAGATCCCAACATCAATACTTTACTTTCATTTATGTTTAATTTTAATTTATTAATTTTTAACCATTGATCTAATGTATTTAATTCTGTATTTAATGTATTAGTACTTTTTTTAAGATCACTTCCTGCTATATACACCATCGTATCATCAGCAAATAAACTGTAATTACAATCTTTAAATTTTTTTCCTATGTCGTTAATGTAAAACAGTACCCTGCGGTATTTGCATTTCCACCGTACTTTCTTCTGAAATAATTTTTAAACCACTCTAAACATGTTCCTGCTATTCCATAATTTTCTAATTTTTTGACAAGCTTTCCTCTGTCAATAGTTTCAAAAGCACGTTTCAAATCAAGGAACACTGCCAAAATGCACTGTTTATTATTATCTATGCATGTCACCCAATCATTCAACACACATTGAAATGCAGTCTCACAACTATGATTTTCTCGAAATCCTGATTGCTGTTCTATTAAAATATTATTTTTTTGTAAGTGTGTCATTAACTGTTCATAAACGGTTCTTTCCAATATTTTATCTATAACTGGCAACATGTTAACAGGACATATTAGTTATTTCTTTGGGAAGTGAGATTGCTGGTCATTATCATCGGCAACTATTCGTCTCGTTTCCATATGTTCGGTTTACCAAAGCTTTACATTAATTTTACGCGTTGTAGTTAGTTAAAATTCAAACATTTTTCTGGTTGGGAGAATCAAGATAATGGATTGTTCATTAAACGGATTTTATGCGCTATGTTCGCCACTTAATTTCGACAGTTTTTAAGCACCGCAACACCGCAAAGTAAAACTAATGACTTGTTAGTTTAACTTTCTGTAATACTTCGAGAAAAAATTACTGTTTTATATCTGGGATTAAGAAGTATTCTATTAAAAAAAAAACAATATATATATTTAAAGAGAATTGTTCTGGATACTACAAATATTTTAAACATTTTGCAGTCCATTAAATATGAAAATTTTTATAGTCTACTGTTTATATTTATTCCGAATCAATAATACATTTATACAGTTAAGTTCAGAACAAGTCGTGCGACTGATCCGTAGTTTTGAATTTAAATGGCTTTTAAGTGTATATTTTTAAGTAAACTGCAAATGATTGATTTATATGATTTTATCTTATATTAACAAATTCTACCGAAATTCCTAAGTATATGATGCATTATTACATTACTATCTATCTTAACTCTTTTATTTGTAATAATAAAAAATATAATAAATATATAAGTAATAATTATTAACTTAAGAATAAATTCACATTAAGTTAATTTATCAATGTTAATAGAATAGGTTATTCCTAGAATATCTATTATTATCAGGGTAACACGTCCGGTATTATAAACATAAGAATAAACACCAGTTAGTAACTTTTTAAGTAAATATACTTCCTAATTTAATAACTTTGAAAACAAATGTTACTACAAAGATTTACAACTAGAGTAAATTTATTCATTCTGTATAATATAGAAATTTATGGAAGAAATAAATTTCGGGATAATGGATAATGGCACACCGTTTTGGGTACATAGCGTGATTGTGTATGTATGTAATAAATTAATTTCGAAAGTTGATTTTATTCTTCAAATAATTTAATTAACTAGCATTTATAATACCAGGCATTATAGTTTTATTTCTTTGTGGTAAACATAATTGAAAATAAGAATTCAATAAACAGTTCGAAATAATTCTGTTGCACATTTGGTATCAAAAAAGTTATTTAAATTCAATTATAGTTTCATTGAATAGAAATGTGATTGCAATGTATCTGTGAATGACAAAAAGCCGTAATTCTGCGGTTTGGTTTGACAGTGGTCAGAATTTAATTAACTGTGAAATGTAGCATTTTTTTTCCGGTGGCCTGAAGCAGCGGTATGTACGAATGCAAATAAAAAATTTCGTAAAGAAGATTAATGAACCGACCTTGAGATGTCCGCAAGAAATAGCCGACATTTTCTAGTTTTACTTTTTTTTTGTTTGTTGTTTCTTCCTTGTCGCTTGTTTGAGCTTTCCGTCTTCACTAACAGTTAAAATTAAAAATAGATCATATGGATTTGTTTTCAATCAGCAAAGTTATGTTCATGTCATAACCAGATTATCTGCGCCAATATTTTTTCATGTAAATCTGTTATTGGATTGAACATTTAATAAATACAGTTTGACAGGCCGTCGATATGTTTATGTAAAAAGGATGAAATGGCCAGCATACATATTTGCATGCAGTTTTGTTAATAAGCTTCATGCAGTGTTAGACAAACATATTTTAATAAATGGGAAATTTTTTCAATATTTGGATGAGATTAAAGTATGTAATATTTCTTTCAATACAGATGAAATTAAAGTTTATTATTGAGATATATAATTATATAAAAATAAAATAACCAACAGCATCTTTGTGTAAAATATTTTTGATTACATTATAGTTTGTAGTTTAATATATAACATGTCTATTCTGCCGACTGTTGTTTGAACTATTTTGAAGTACTGTTATCTTTTAAAGTGAATAGATTTTTGTTGTTTGTATTTATTAATGAAGACGTATATCTGTCAGTTGTTCTCTCTATAGTCATATACCGTATATGGTACTATTTAATTATAATTAACAAGCTAATATATAATTATACTGTACAGTAATTTGTTTTGCGCAAATCAAACAACTTGTACAATTATTCTGTGATTTTAATTAATTGTCTCGCAACTGAACTTGCAGAAATTCGAGACGAAATCTGTGAAGAGGCAATAGAAAATGCTAAGTCTTAGAAAACGCCGAAAAATGCCCGGAGAATTGGCTAGAGATGTTGGCCTTTCCGCAGAAAGTAAAATTTCTCGCATTATGAAAAGCGTTGTTGATCGTCTGCAGCAGGAAATAAGTACAAGGTTTACACGACTGAGTGTTCTTAATTTCAAATTTGGATTTTTACTGGACGTTGAAAATTTGTTAAACAAGGATAATGTTGATAACGATCTTGAAAAGAATTGTAAAAATCTGGGTGAATTTTATAATACAGATTTTAATGGATCAGAACTCTATATCGAAATATGTGACTGCAAGATGTTACTCCGCAGTAGCAAAAAAATTGAACGTAAAACTCCGTTAGAGTTTCATACTTTTATAATCTCGTATGGGGAAGATGTTTTTCCAAACCTGAGAGTCGCACTTCAAATACTCCTTACTATTTCAGTATCAATTGCCAACTGTGAACGTTTGTTCAGCAAATTAAAATTAATTTTGACATATCTACGATCAACGATGGGACAAGATCGCCTAAGTGACCTAGCATTTTTAAATGTGGAAAGAGAAACATTTAAAATGATTGACTTTGATGAAGTAATTGATAAATTTGCTTCGTCAAAGACAAGAAAAATGTATATTAATTGTATTATATTAAATCTTCAAGAGTGTTGATCTTTTTTTTAAATAAATAAAAAAATAGTTTAGTATACTAATTTTGTAGTAAAATTTTCCATTTTTGTCGTTTAAAATACCAATTTTGTAGTAAATTTTGCCATTTTTGTCGTGCAATTATATAATTTTTTTTTTACATAGCATAGATTTATTTTATCAATGATCCTGATGAAAGGTCCGGGAAGCTAACCCCTCAAGTATGAAAAAAGTGAAAATAAAATATACCAAAATTATGTGCCTTTTATGTGCTATTTATGTGCCAAACTCAAAATTTTTGTGCTCAAAGGGAAATAGAACTTCCGGTTTGGGGCTAGCTTCCGAAACACAAATAACCCAAAAATACCATAAATTGCATAATAAATTTCGTATAGCACTATATCATAATTATGTGCTAATTATGTGCTTTTGATATATATAGCCAAATATTAATTATACATACCGGAAATAGTACTTGGGCATATTTGTTCGTATTCTAGAATTTCCGTATTGCAATTTTTTGAAATAAATGTTTTCAATTGTCATGTGAATTAAGTGCTGATTATGTGCTTTTTATTAACCCTTCTCCTAAGTAAACTTCCCTTATGCGAAGGGTCAGTTTTAATAGTAACGCATTACGAAAACTTTCAACAAATTTACTCAAATTGAATTTTCCCAATTTTTTTTATTAGTTTGAAATTAAGTGCTCATTATGTGCTCTTGATATGCACATCCAAAAACACGGTTCCGGAACCGGAAGTAGTACTTTGCTAATAAGTAGATAAGCCATAATTATGGACTGGAAGCTAGACTCTCAAGTATGCCAGAAATGTACTAAAGACAATTTTTCGTAAAAAAAAAAAACCAATAGAAGTTTACTAGTTAGTTTTTAATTAATTATTGAAAATTAGTTTACATTTTCAAAGCAATTGAAAAACGATGATGTACATTATACACAATGGAGCTATAATATCACGTTTTACTATATATATATATATATATATATATATATATATATATATATATATATATGTTTATTTATTTATCGTATAGTAATATTATATATTTCCTAAAATGTTAATTTTTCTCTGATAAATCGTCTTTTTAATAAATTGGCATATAACTTTTATTGTATTTACTTTAAAAATATTTCAATATAATCACCAAAAGCTAATAAAATATGCTTTTTAGTAGTCCAAAATTCATGTCATTCCGATAATTATTAATGAAGAAAATAGCTAAAATGATTGATATAGGAATTTTATTTTAAAGACTGTAAATTTTTAAATTATAACTGTCTTAAAATAAATATCTATCTATCTATTGTTAGCAAATAGCTATTTATCCGTTTTATAAGTCCAGGCAGAGGCGGATTTAAGGGCGGGCGCAGCGGGCGCTCGCCCGGGGCTCCGACCTCCAAGTTGAGTTTCATATGTACAATTTTAATTACGTACAAGTTTACAATCGGCCGTAAAACCTTATATTTGCTTATTTTTATATACTCAATACTTATTTTTTTATTATTTTTTGAATACTGATCTTTTCTGTAAAACTGATGAAATAAAAATCTAAATGAAAATTAAAAAATTATTTACAAGATGTTTTAATTTAACAAGAAAATTCAATTATTATATATTAATATTAAACAACAAATTAATAAAATGACCAAAACGAAATTAACTCTGAATAATTCAAAATATCAGAAATTAAAAGATATATTTAAAATTTGATAAAAAAATATATTTGAAACGAAAATATTTTCGAAAAAGTATGTATTCAAACAACATAGTAACATAGACGAACGAATAATTCAATCATACTAACTTACAGATAAATCATTTGAAGATGATCGCAAGAAAAAATGTATAGAAAATCGAAAAGATTTTTTTTACATAATGTACTATACGTTATATGCGATCATTTAATAGCAGAACTGAACAGACGTGGACAAATCTATGAAAATGTTATAGGTAATTTTAGAGTTTTTTTCGTCTTTAACTTGTGTGTAGAAGAAAAGAAAAAAATGCGTTAATAATTTAATAGAAATGTACAAAGATGACATTGATTCAAGTAATTTTAAAGATGAGTTGGAACAGTTTTTAATATTTTTAGATGAAAAAGACACGCAAACAATTGATAATATATACAAAAAGGTATTAGATATGAAAGCAACTTTCCCAAATGTGGAAATTATTTTAAAAATTTTGTTAACCATGCCAATTTCAAACGCATCGGGGGAACACTCATTTTCTTGTTTAAAAAGAGCTAAAAATTATCTAAGAAATTCAATGTCAGAGGAAAGACTTAATAATATGGCTATTTTATATATAGAGAGCGATTTACTAAAAATTATTGATTGTGATGAGATGGTTAATAAGTTTGCAAAATGAAAAGAAAAGAAAAAAAATTATTTAAATATTTTCACATTTGGAATTTTTATTTCAAGTACAATTCTATGATTTTTTCGTTCATATTTTTGATTGTTCCTCTGATACGTATACTATTATTAATTATAATTATACTTTTATACACCTACATATGTTCAACTATCAGTTCAAAACTTTGTGATTATTATTATGCTATTAATTATATTACACATATATTATATTCAAATATTATTGGAAATAAAACATTAATAGTACTTAATATATTTTATTTATTTAATAATATGGTTAACACGTATTTTTATTTTCCTTGTCTTTCTCGTTTTATTGGGCATGGGGGGGGCAATATTTTTCTGCGCTCGGGGCCTCAACTGACCTAAATCCGCCGCTGATGTCCAGGCGACAATTTTGCAAGCAGGTACCCGAACGGAAGACCCTTCTTGTTTTTAAGAGAATATATATATATATATATATATATATACATTTCTTACAATGCAACAGAAAGGCACTAGACTATTTGGCAACGCTGTTAACGTAATTTATCGCAGTTACTCAACTTGTCGCTAGGAACAGTAGCGAGCGTATAATATTTTTTCAATAAAAAGAGGTTTTTTTACTTCCATTTACGTTGCCATTCTTGTTAAGATTATTTATTCAATGGTAATAGTTTGTTCGGGAGGTACTAGGAAACAGGGAGGTGGGGTTTTTTTTATATGGATGCTAACATTTTACTACTTATTGCCTTATTATATCATTTGACTGATACCTATAGCATGATAAAACTATTCAATGCTTTTTTAAACTCATTTTTAATATGTATAAATAAAAAGAATATTAATATAAGAACCATCAACATTGTTGTTTGACATATGACAGTTTTAGGTTAATTTTAAATGAAGTAACAAGAAACTGCTTACTAAGGTTTATAATTTTCCACAAATATAAACTTATTAAAAATTGCTTTCAGATTTATTTTGTTAATTTAAGTACACTTATAATTAACTTTATAAATATATAATAAAGTATTACATCAAAACATATATTATTTTAATTGTATATTATTAGTTAGAATATATATAAAACGTACTCTATTTTTGTACTTGTATTTGCTATATGTTCTCAGCCAATCAGATAGTAAAACGTGATATTATAGCTCCATTGTGTATAATGTACATCATCGTTTTTCAATTGCTTTGAAAATTTACAGTCTTTAAAATAAAATTCCTATATCAATCATTTTAGCTATTTTCTTCATTAATAATTATCGGAATGACATGAATTTTGGACTACTAAAAAGCATATTTTATTAGCTTTTGGTGATTATATTGAAATATTTTTAAAGTAAATACAATAAAAGTTATATGCCAATTTATTAAAAAGACGATTTATCAGAGAAAAATTAACATTTTAGGAAATATATAATATTACTATACGATAAATAAATAAATAAATATATATATATATATATATATATATATATATATATATATATATATATATATAAAAAGACTGCTTACCTGAAATAAATAAATCAAATAAAAATATAATATAATTTCAGTCGAAAAAAAAAGACTGCTTACCTGAAATAAATAAATCAAATAAAATATATATATATATATATATATATATATATATATATATATATATATATATATATATAGTAAAACGTGATATTATAGCTCCATTGTGTATAATGTACATCATCGTTTTTCAATTGCTTTGAAAATGTAAACTAATTTTCAATAATTAATTAAAAACTAACTAGTAAACTTCTATTGGTTTTTTTTTTTACGAAAAATTGTCTTTAGTACATTTCTGGCATACTTGAGAGTCTAGCTTCCAGTCCATAATTATGGCTTATCTACTTATTAGCCAAGTACTACTTCCGGTTCCGGAACCGTGTTTTTGGATGTGCATATTAAGAGCACATAATGAGCACTTAATTTCAAACTAATAAAAAAAATTGGGAAAATTCAATTTGAGTAAATTTGTTGAAAGTTTTCGTAATGCGTTACTATTAAAACTGACCCTTCGCATAAAGGAAGTTTACTTAGGAGAAGGGTTAATAAAAAGCACATAATCAGCACTTAATTCACATGACAATTGAAAACATTTATTTCAAAAAATTGCAATACGGAAATTCTAGAATACGAACAAATATGCCCAAGTACTATTTCCGGTATGTATAATTAATATTTGGCTATATATATCAAAAGCACATAATTAGCACATAATTATGATATAGTGCTATACGAAATTTATTATGAAATTTATGGTATTTTTGGGTTATTTGTGTTTCGGAAGCTAGCCCCAAACCGGAAGTTCTATTTCCCTTTGAGCACAAAAATTTTGAGTTTGGCACATAAATAGCACATAAAAGGCACATAATTTTGGTATATTTTATTTTCACTTTTTTCATACTTGAGGGGTTAGCTTCCCGGACCTCCTGATGAAGCCAAGCTTTGCGATTCGTCAAAACGTTGATTATAAATAAATTTTAATACAGAACTTAATCCTAAAGCAGTTTTCTTAAAAAAAAAAAAAAACATTAGTTCAGTGCAATAATATTTGCTAAATTTTAAGGTGAAACAACTTTACCAGCTGGTCAACATATTTATTCCTTTACATGTATTTTGCCAGCCAATTTACCATCATCATTCGAAGGCAATAATGGTTACATAAGATACACTATAAGAAAAAACCGTTAATTTGTTAATTGTAAATTATTTGTACGTGTACGTTAATATATAAAACAATATTAAAAACTATTTTAAACTTGATCACACACTTCCAACTAAAATGATTAAATTCTCTAAAGAGAAACAAACAAACACACACACACACACACACACACACACACACACACACACACACACACACACACACACACAATAATTTACCAAACAAAACATATAATAATTCGTGTCGGTATAAGAAAACTTCTTCTACACCCGAACTCTGCTCGCTAAACTGCACCCGGAATAAAATACGTTCGTTCGCCGAATTGGGACCATAATTACAAAGGAGGTAGCAGGATAAGCATAGAGAATCGGCCCCAGACGAATTTTGACTTGTCGTAGCTTTTGACCGCTTAAAAACTAGTAAAAAACAAGATTCGGATGGTTTTTAAATTTCTAATCCGTAACGGTAATTTCAAAACGGTAAAAATCGTTTTTTTTGCTATAATTGTAAAAAAAAAATTTTTTTATGTAGTTAATTTGTTTTAACCGAATTATTAGTAACAGTATAATATTCTACAGACTTTAGAGTATACATACAATTTTTTTCAAGAGTTTTTTACCGGTTTTGACCGTTACAGAATTTTTTAAAACGAAAAAAAAACTTTTGAAATACCATATTTTTCGAATAAATGTCGTGTTTTCTAAGGTTGTATTTGATGTAGAAAAAAGTCGCAAATACAAAATGTAGCCCTTTTCTTGGGGAACACGATCATCTAAACCGCGGTTAAAATATCTTGATCCTATAAGGCGATAAATGAATTTTAGTAAAGGATTGCATATACAGAATGAACCAAAAGTCCCGGAACGGTCAAATATCTCTAAAAATATATTTCCGATCAACAAAATAAAAAACACGAGTTTAATCTTTTTCAAAAAGCTATCCACTGATATCCCACCTGACCCCCTACACCTACCCCCAGGCGGCGGGAGGGTGGTCAACTTTGAAATTTTAAATAGGAACCCCTATTTTTACTACTTTGACTGCAAGGAAAAAGTAGTATAGCGTTTGGTACGGTGTCTGTAACATTTTCAAAAAAAAAAAAAAATTGTATAGAAATCCTTCATATAGCCTGTAGATGACGAATCTGAACTTAGTTTATGTGGGTGAATGGATGTGCGTCGTCAGCTCGCTCGCTCGCTCGCTCGCTCGCTCGGTCGTAAGTCAAAATTTTGTGGCCGCAACTCCTCCTAGACGGTTCAACCGATTTTAATGAAATTTTCAGGATAAATTTGTCTAGTGCCCAAGATGGTCATGTGGTTTCGGTTTTTTCCAGTGATGCCAACTTTCCCAAAAAAAAATTACTAAAGTTTTTAAAAATTCATATTGGCTACATGATTTATCCGATTTTGATCAAATTTTCAGAAAAGATTTTCCTAATGCTCCCATTAATTACATAATTTTATTAATATTCAGTGTTGCCAACTTTCCGAGAAAAAAATTACTAAAGTTTTAAAATTTTTATTATGGCCATGTTATTCAACCGATTTCACTCAAATTTTCACTAAAGATTTTCCTAGTATTCATATAATTTATGTAATTTTAACAAAATACAGTGTTGCCAACTTTCCAAGAAAAAAAATAGTAAAATTTTTAAAAATTTATTATGACCATTTTATTTAACCGATTTTAATCAAATTTTCATAAAAGCTTTTCCTAGTGCTTAAATAAATTATGCAATTTTAACAAAATACAGTGTTGCCAACTTATCTAGAAAAAAATCACAAAATTTTTAAAAAATTTATTGTGGCTACATTATTTATTCGATTTTGATCAAATTTTCAGAAAAGTTTCTCCTAGTGCCCACATAAATTATAATATTATTAAAATACAGTGTTGCCAACTTTCCGAAAAATGTCAAAGTAGTCTATATATGGGTTTACCCATATACTTCTAATCTTGTTTATTGCAGATTTGGATTCTATGGCTAAAAATACGTATTATTTGTCTAAAACATTTTTTTCTATTTATGATAGATAGCGCTGTAATTAATAGAAATATAGAAAATTTATACAGTGTGTTGACCGCGACCCCAGAACATAGGACTTTAACATGTAATATCGATAAATTGCGATATACTACTTTCTCGAGTAAAATTCGAAGAAATACTTAGAATACTTTTCGATAGTGCATAATAAGTTCTATAATTTGGTTTTAGTTTTAATTTGCTAGTGCCGTGTGGGCTCTAGAATTTTCTTTTGATTTTTTTGTTTTTATTTTTTTTCTCAAAAACTATGAAGTGTAGGAAAATAAGCATGATATGGAAAAATGCGGAATAATGAGTACTATAATTTGGTGAATAAACCATTATTCTAGGATGCATCGTTTAGTAGAAAAAAATTAAAAACTGAATTTTTGAAAATCTCTAAAGGTACCATTGAGATTTTTTCAAAATAAGACTTTTTTCAAAATTTGCTGAAAACAATCTGAAAAAATTCAGTAAAATAGAGAAAAAAATTAGCTACATAATAGCTAAGTAACTTTTTTTTCAAACTCATGCTGGTTTGGCAGGAAAAATTATTAAAAATTCTAAATAAAATTTCAAAGTTGACAACCCCGCCACCGCCTGGGGGTGGGTGTAGGGGGTCAGGTGGGATATCAGTGGATAGCTTTTTGAAAAAGATTGAACACGTGTTTTTTATTTTGTTGATCGGAAATATATTTTTAGAGATATTTGACCGTTCCGGGACTTTTGGTTCATTCTGTATATGCAATCCTTTACTAAAATTCATTTATCGCCTTATAGGATCAAGATATTTAACCGCGGTTTAGACAATCGTGTTCCCCAAGAAAAGGGCTACATTTTGTATTTGCGACTTTTTTCTACATCAAATACAACCTTAGAAAACACGACATTTATACGAAAAATATGGTATTTTAAAAGTTTTTTTTTCGTTTTAAAAAATTCTGTAACGGTCAAAACCGGTAAAAAAACTCTTGAAAAAAATTGTATGTATACTCTAAAGTCTGTAGAATATTATACTGTTACTAATAATTCGGTTAAAACAAATTAACTACATAAAAAAAAAATTTTTTTACAATTATAGCAAAAAAAACGATTTTTACCGTTTTGAAATTACCGTTACGGATTAGAAATTTAAAAACCATCCGAATCTTGTTTTTTACTAGTTTTTAAGCGGTCAAAAGCTACGACAAGTCAAAATTCGTCTGGGGCCGATTTCCTATGCTTATCCTGCTACCTCCTTTAAATACTCTAAAAGTAATCGAATTACATAAAAGTAATTCAAATTCTCTTAAATAATTAATTACCTTATAAAAATTTAATTACATTTGGTAAGAAAGTATGGATATTTTTGAAGATTTTGAACTGCTGAAAGAAATGTTTATAAAATATAATACATTTTTGTATTCATCTTCATCTTTTGCATTAATAATTTATGTACCTAGAAGACATGTATTGTAAAATAAATTATTTGAATAACTGGTATATTATACTGATTAAAGCAAACGGTATTTTTAATTAATTTTAGTTTTTAATAATTTATTTTTATTTTTAAATATATATTTTTTTCAATATTTTTTAAAGTAATTGAATATCAATTACTAAGTTAATTGAATTACTTTTTATGAAGGTAATAGGTAATTGTGTTCAATTACATTTTCAAAGTAATTTATCCAGTTTGGACTAGAATTAATTTTCTTCAGATCATATTTTAACTATATTTTATAGTATGTGGAACGTATAATGTGAATCAATCTTAAGATTGTTCGTTAAAATATTGATGTATAATTGTTTCTTGGAGGTTTGTGGAGATTATCACGACATCCAAATTATTTCGGACAAAAATTCTTTTCCAATACATGTTCTTCTATAATTTTGAAATTTAATGAGTTTTTAACATACACTAACACGCCCCCTGTATGTCGTGATTTAGAATTTGTTCATATAATATTATAACCTAAAATATTTAAATCATGATCATTTATATCTTCAGTCAAGTGTGTTTCTGCCAGGCACATTATATCCGGTTTTTCTTGCAATATTAAATTTTCAATTTCATCAAAATGAGATAGTAATCCCCTGTGCATTCATGTACTGAAAAACATTTTTATCAACTAATATATTCTGTAGTTGCTAGTCCAAACTATAGTTAGTTTTGCTTTGAATAAGATTTTTTATTCTATTAAAAACTTTACATTCCTTGTCCCATACAGCATGATTTACTTCAATAGCCAATGACAAGTAATTTTTTGCACCAATACAGTTTACACATTTATAATCACTAGAATTACATGATTTTAAATCGTACTCTCCTCCACATCTTGGACATGATTGATTATTGTTACAATTAAGTTTTTTATGGCCATATTTGTTGCATTTATAACATCTGATAACATTTATATTTTCTTTTACAATAATTATATATATATATATATATATATATATATATATATATATATATATATTTATATATTATATAATTCCAAATATTTATTCATGATTTATTTCAAATATTTATTCACAAATTATAATTTGTGAATAAATAATAATAAATAAATTGCCGTAAATTGTAATAGGTAATAATTATTACCTATTACAATAATTATTATTCTAAAGTGGATTTTAGAAAAAGACAATTTTTGCAACTTGTTTTCATAAATGTAAATAATGTAAACAATCGTACGAGTAGGTCGTCCAATAAGTTTTCTTTAAAAACATGGTGTATTATTATAATTGAAACGGCACGCAATGACATAATGCAATTTGTACAAATTGCACTCTTCAAATTTTAAATTATTTTAAAAATTTGAACGTATACTACTATGAATTCAAATTTTTAGTTTTATAAAATAATTTTGAATTACATTTTAATTTTCTCTTAAAAGTCGTTTCAAGGTCATTATTTTTTATTGATTTTTTTTATATTACAAATATAAATTCTTATTAAAAATATTTGTTTTTTGTAAAAATAATTATTAATATAATAATAATACGTTTGGTAAAATTCTCGGCCAAGAGATGGAGAAACGGTAGAAGTTGACTCCTAAAAATTCCAGGTTGTCGATATCATCTTGCCATCTATGGTAGGAATCGCAAGCAATATCTCCAGTGCTAAGGTCCGAAATTCGATCTGGTTTTTCATGAATGGCACGGTCCCAAATACTTTCACCTTTACCTAGAAAATAATTAAATAGTTTATTGTCACTGATTGATATATTAGGAGATTTCCATTTGAAGTTGAGTATTATCTTTGCAACACCTTTTTTTTTTTTTTTTTTTTTTTTTTTTTGAGAGGGGGAAACTTTCATGAGCACCTGCTGGTCCCCTACATCCACCAATAAGTAGTGTCGGACTCCCAGCTAGTGAGGGCCTACCGACTAAAACCCCCTCTCGTTCGCAAACGACGGATTCCCACGGGAACTGCTTTCGCATTACTTCATAGAGAATTCGCCCATGGTTCGTATCTAATGCCCTTGTCTTCTCCTTTCATCCGCTTCCTTTTGGGTCATTATTATTTTTACCATATCAGCGATACGCGTCCACTCTTGTTCGCCTTGGAGCATTAAGGGGACAAGATTTTCGGGGTCTAGTATTTTTCCAAGTTTTCTATTTGTTTGATTTCGTTGGTTTTCCCATCTTGGGCAGACAAAAAGTGTGGTTGGCTGTGTCGCATTCCCCGCAGTATACGCAGTCCGGCGTATCTACCTTGCCAAAACGGTGAAGATAGGCCTGGAAACATCCATGTCCCGACAATACTTGTGTCAGATGAAAGTCCATTTCACCGTGCTTGCGTTTTATCTTATTTGTTTGGAGATTTCAGGCTGATTAGTCAGGTACCAAATTCATTGGTAATTCTTTGTGACCATGTATACGGCAAATTTTTCTTAGGCATCTATTTACAAAGACTTGAATTTTATTATTTATACTAGCTGTCATTTTCCAAGTCTCACTGGCATATAGTAAAACGGATTTAACATTAGAATTAAATAGGCGTAATTTTGTTTTTCTCGTGATATAATTCGAGGACCAGCCTTTATTCATTAAGCCCAAAACTCTCTGTGCCTTAGTTATTCGAGATTTGACATCTTCAGTTCCGCCAGATTTTGAAAGGTGAGAACCTAGTTAACAGAAAGTATCTACCTCTTCTATCTCTTGATCTTCTATAGAAAACTTGGCGTTGGCGTTTGTGCCAATTCTCATTACTTTAGTTTTAGTAACATTAATTTTCAGTCCCACTAGACCAGCTTGTTGAACTAATCTTTCAAGTTTACTTTCTATGTCATTGCCAGTGAGTAATAGTAGGCATATATCATCCGCATATTCCAGTCCTTCCTATCGATTACTAATTCCCCATGTTATACCGTTATTCTCGGTATTAAACTTTTTCATTATTCAATCCAAAACTATATTGAATAATAGTGGGGAAAGAGTGCAACCATGTTCATCTCCGTTTTTAATTAAAATTTTGTCGCTTAATTTTCAACGATGCAGTATTTTACAATTGACATTCGTGTAGAGGTTTTTAATAAGACGAATAATTTTGCCAAATCACGTTGTGATTTAAAGTATCGAAAGCTCTTTTAAAATCAATAAATAGCAGGTAAAGAGGCGATCTCCATTCCAGAGATTGTTCTATTATGTTACGTAACGTATTAATGTGATCAATACATGAACGCCCTGGCCGAAATCCTGCCTGTTCCTTTCGAAGATTTGGTTCGATATTTTCGGAAATTCGATTATGAATAATTACTGCAAGTACTTTGTTCGCACAATTCAGCAAGGTGATCCCTCTCCAATTTTCGCATAATTTTAGATTCCCCTTTTTAGGTAATTTAATGACAAATCCGTCTTTCCAATTATCCGGAACTTTTTCTGTATCCCATATTTGTTTTAGGGTGTGATGTAAGATTTCTACAGCAATGTTTTTATTAACTTTCAATAACTCAGCTGGAAGGTTATCGACTCCAGGGGCCTTATCTAAACGTAGTTTATAAATTGCCGTAGCTATCTCTGATTTGGTAAGATATTTAATGTTAATTCTATTGTTCAATTGTTCAATATGTTATTTGTCTCGCTAAAGGAAATATACCTTTTTTAAAATTTTCCCAGTTTTGAAATAAACAATTTGATTTTCCTGGATACGACAATGCAAAATCAGCATTAATTTAAAAACATGATAATTCTTATAAATGTGTATTACAACTTTTATGTAAAACTTACTAATTTAGAACCATAAATTGATTTTAAAATTGGCCTCTCATCTATAAAGTTGGATTTCAAGTTTTTGAAATGATCTCTACTGAAATTAATACTAGCTTCCCATTTCAGAAGAACATCTTCATATGGCTCAAAATTGAATTTAAGCCACTGCTTCATATTTTGTCCTATTTCTAAATCATAATCCCTTGATAGCACTTCTGTATCATCTTTCTATTACTTTTTCTGAATCGGATTTATTACATGTGAAATTTTTCTTTTGTGTTTTGCACTAATGTGAGCTGGGCAAGCTATTCGATAAAAGTAGCTAAGCTATAGCTACAAGCTATTTATTAAAAATTTATGAAGCTACAGCTACAGCTCTTTTTTTCCAAGAGTAGCATAAACTACAGCTACAAGCTACTAGAAAAGTAGCTGTTAAATCTTAAGCTACTTTGACTGCAAAGAAAAAGTAGTATAGCGTTTGGTACGCGGTGTCGGTAACATATTCGAAAAAGATACATAGAAATCATTGCTATAGCCTGTAGCTTAAATTAATTATCGGAGATTAATCAAATTTTCATTGAAGTTTTTAGTAATATCCGAAAATATTACTAAATTTTATTTTTGGACAGCGTTGCCAAACTTCGGTAAAAATATTAGAAAAATTGGACAAATTTTATTCAGCCTATACCGGGTGGTCCATTTAAAGTGTTTTCGGGAAATATTTCGGAAACAATACATTTTACGCAGAAATGACTGGCAAAAACTAATCGTACAGAAGGGGGCCATAATTCCGTAATATTGGTTTTGTCCTAGATGGCGCTGTTGTCGCTAAAACAAGGTCAACTCAATTTTCTTAAATGGAAACCCCTATTTTTGATTGCATATTCAGATTCCACGTTAAAAAATAAATAGAATTTACTTAACTAATTTTTTCGTCATCATGACAGATGCGTGCGTGTGCGTGTGTGTTTGAGTTTGTGTGTGTGTGTGTGCATGTGTTTGTGTGTTTTTTTGTGCGTTTGTTTGTGTGCGTGCGAGCGTACGCGCGAGCATTCGCTTCTAAAATCACGAACAGTGCTCGTCACATTCAATTGCCGTTTTTGTAAAAGATAAATAAACCCCCTCACACATACACACAAACTCGAACCCAAAAAATGTGTTTAATTTTATGAATAGATTGACAAATGTAATAAGATAAAAAATATTAAATATATTTAAGAAATTTTTTCAGAGAAATTTAAACATGCTTTAATTTTTAGAATACAGAATAAAATTTAAGTGTGATATTGCATCTGCTACTACTACCGCCCCTAAATCGTAGCGGCCGTTTTCTAAAGAATAATAATAAATATAGTAAATTATTTTTTTTTTTGTAATTATGATTGTTTTTATATAAGTATGTTTAAATTGGGGTTTTTGCGATGACGTTTTAGTATTACCCTGTGTTTCCTTTATTGTTTAAATTTATATTCTTATTTGATTTTTATCTTTTTATATCTGTTTTTGGTCAATAATAAGAACTACGATTTAAAATGAATTAAAATGTTTTTGTCTTATATCTCAGATTGATACTTTGCTGGTTTTGCTTCTATTTATGATAATCTTTAGAAAGGGAATTTGATTTTAATTTCTATGTATAATAATGTATGTTTTTGTAATTTCTGAACTGTTATATTAGTTCAATTACGATATGGTCGAAATATTAGATCTGGTGTAAACGTGAGTTGAATTTGCAATTTCTGTGATTTCTGTCAGTCCGAATTATTCAATGTAAAGAAACTAAACTATGATTATATCACTATTTGACGGTCTAGTTACAAAACTCACATTCTCCGTCATAACCAGTTTCGGCGTAAAACGTGAAAAACTTTATTTGAGTATAACGATTTAATCAGCTTGATGAATGTCGTATATAATCAACTGTAAGCTGCGGATCAGTATAGGATACCAAATTTTCAAATTGACCTTTAAAATTTACAAAAATTATTAAAATAATTTTAGGGAATTAGAGTTTCGAAACAAAACAATGGAGAATGTAACTTTTGTAAAGAGAGTTAGTCAAATTGCAAACACTAATGATTAAAAATAAACAAGCTTTTAACAATTATGATACATAAAATTATTATTTAAGAAAAAGAAAAACAGATTGTTCAACAAAATAATTTGATATTAAAACAATTGATTCTGGGCTGTAGAGAAATTAGTTCCTGTGGTTTGCATATTTTCTCATTTTCTGCATCATCTGTACAATTTAGTGCTAATTTATAAAAATTTATTTTCAGATTTTCATTTTCTCTATAATCATTGCCATAGTGCTTGGATAATAACTTGTTTACTTAGTTTTTTTTTTCAAAACATTCTTGTGAATTTCTGAAGGGGTAATTTTTTGGTGGACTTTTCTCTTTTACAAATACTTTTTGGCACACGAAATAATTTTTATAATAAATTTCTCTTTGTAAAAGGACTTTGTTTATTGAAGTTCTAGTTACAAGGAATCGCCCCTGTGGTAAAAAGCGGGGGTTGCTGTTTAGGGGCAGCTGATCCGTAACTGGGACCGTAGCTTTCCGTCAGGTTTGAGACATAGTCCATCTTCATGTAATGGGTCTTTAGGTTGGAAAGAAAGTTAATACACGTTGGAAATTTAACTAAGTTTAATGAATAAAATATAATACATATAAGTTGAAACATATATAGATTTGACTTCTGCACAACAACGATGAGTCTTAGGTACAAGATGTTTTCTAGAGACTTAGAGAGCTAAATCTGAACTGATCGTTTTGAGATTGCGACTGGCGCAAGTTAATTCTCTAAAGTGATAATTGATCATTTACTTTTGATAAGAATTAGTAGAATATTGTCTTGTGACTAGTGAGTCATCGTTATAGTGTGAGGGTCATGGTTTACGAATAATATTTAGGATAGGATAGGATTGGATAGGATAGTTTACATATTTAGTATATTCAAAAACATTTGTATAAGATTAGTTACTAACAAAATAAATGACTAACATAACAAATGAGAAATATTTCTTAATTAACTTTATTTATTAAATCGGAGTTGGTACATTACACCTTCCTCCTTAAGATGAAAGATATATTACAATTTATCTTTCAGCTGAGCAATGCGTGAGCTTCGGCAAAGCGGCGATTGTTCTTCGTCAACATGCGCGCATGAAATGAAAATGCGATTTCTTGCGTAAAAATACGCGAATACTATGTTGTCGCATATTAAATTGTAGCTAAACTTACCGTCTACACGATGCACGATGATATTCTATTGGGGAATTGCTGTAGATTAAGGTATTTTTATCATTTTTCCATATATTAATTTGACATTTTTCAATTTGGTAGTGAGAATCTTTTTTTTTTCATAGCTATCTCAGTTTATTACATACATATATTATATTTTTGATTGTGATATCACACACACACACAGGCGATTTAAAAGATCTTACATGATTCTTCTTTGAATTTAAGCGCGATTTTAATGATTTTATATGATTTTACCTATTGTTCTATGGGGCGCGCGCATGCGCGCGCCCTTTATAAATATACAATGTGTCTTGGAAATAAATGTACCCAATAATAGTAAAATACATATCTCTCTCTCTCTCGCTTTTCAAGTATACAGTGTGTGCCAATTAGCGCTTAACTAAGGATTACGACTTAGCGCGCGGAGCGTGCGTTGTGTGGCCGGCGCAGCCGGGCAATGGCGGTAAGGGGGTTTGGTGGCGGGGACCAGAGGGGGGGGGGAACTACACAAAACGGAGCTATGCGCGCGTACAATTAAAATGCGAAAATATTTGATAAGAAATTTAACATGTAAAAAGGATTTGATATTATCAATATTGCTGCACTTTACTACGAAATCAATAATTTTTATAACATAATAGATTAATTAATTAATGCGAAATAAATTAAAAATTTCGCAAAATGTAATATGTCTTAAATTGAATTTGAAAAATATTGTGTAAATATTTTTTTTTAATATATCCTCAAATTAGACCAATTAAAAAGTTTAATAAAATATAGAAAATTAAGAGTACTTAAACCAATTAAAATTTGAAAAAAAAAAAAACTGTTCATAAATTAGTAACATATTACAATGACGTAAGTCTTTGACAAGTTCATTTACGTACATCGGATATGTGAGTGTACGTAATGTATTGTATGTCACTTCCGGTAACGAACAAAAAACGCATCGATCAATTCAGTGCCATCCTAGCCTATATAACTAACCAGCCAAACACAGTTTCATTGTCAATTTATTTTTAAATTCTGCATAGATAAAAATACGATATACTTGTATCTACATATTTAGCAAAAGTTTCTAGACTAATTACAGTTTTCAGAATTATATTGGCCTTACTTACGATTTATGGTGTTATTCTGATCAAATAATTACACAGTTATAAAAAAATCGCTATATTGCGAAATATTATGAAAACAGATGCGTTTAATACGTAACACTAACATTAATAAAATCATGTACATGAATATAATCAAGTTTATAAAAATCTACTCATAATTGCTTTTGTGAATGTTGTCAATATACTAAATATTTGATATTTTTATTATACATATTTATTATAATTTATAGATATAATAATATATACTTATACGGTTATACGAATAATATAAGGTATAATAATATGAGTCAACAATTTTGAAAGTAGAAAATTATTTATTATTATAACATACTCAACGGACCATTAAGGAAAAATAAAAAGGAAACTTAAAAAACTGCTATAGCTCTAAACGTGTTAATTTCCTTCGAATATATTAAGGCTGGATCAAACTTGATCAAATTGCGATGTTCTTTTTTAAAAAAATAAACATTATATTTTATAATTTTTTAACGTATGATATCGTTCAAAACAGTCACCTATGTGAAGTCCTGGTTTGCGAGTGCATGTGCTGCAAATATATCTAGTTTCATGTCTTCCACCTTGCACTTTACGATTGGAGCACACTAAGCAGTCTTTCTTTTTCCCTTGATTTTGACGTAGGATGTGTAATTTCCCGTTCAATCGGTCTTCTTTGTCTGCTGTAGACGGTCTTCCAGGGGTCTTAGAATCCTCTCTATAACTTTGTGTCGTTTCGTCCACAATTTCTCTTACAAATTTGAGATGAGTTATTGGTCTTTTCGTTTTGACGAATTTGAACCATTTTATAGAGTAAATATGCGTTTACGCTAGATAATTCCAATCCCCAGAAAAATAATTTGCGCCACCACTTCAGAGATTTTCCTAAGAAAACAATACGACGACGGGTAGGAATCAGCCCGATCTACACCTCCCATGTATTTATTGTAATTTACAATAACATGTGGTTTGTTGATAACCTGGATGTTGCCTCCACGTACTCGACGAGTTACTGGTTGAGTTCCCGAAACATCCCAGCTGGAAAGTGTGAGTACAGTTCTTTTATCTTTCCACGCTGATAATAATAAATTTCCTGACCTACACGCAAACGTATTATTTTCAGAAAAACTGGGTTTTCTTATGGACTCAGGTAAAAATTTTCTGTTGCTTTGTATTGTGCCTGTCAAATGAATATTTAGCTTCAACAGTTCCTGAGCAAGTGGCAAACTTGTATAATATCTGTCTGTAAAAATATGGTATCCCGTACTTCCAGGATTACTATCTAGTAATTTATTGCATAATTCTAGTACTATTCTAGTACTCACTGGAAGATCGGGTCGTACCAAATCTTCTGAAGTCAAGCTGCCATAATACGGCAAAATAGAATAAACATACCCCGTGTTGGCATCTGCCATGACATATATCCTTATACCCCATTTGGTGGGTTTATTAGGATTGTAGGTTAAGAAACTTATTTTTCCTTTAAATCCTACTATCGACTCGTCCACAGATATTTCTCGAGATGGAACAAAATGTTCTTTGAACCGCTCATCCAAAAAGTCTAAATAATGTCGCACTTTTTCAGTTCGGGCTCGAAGGCTTTGGTCGTTTGGATTGGTTTCATTTAAATGGAGCATCCAGAATATTTGCAAAAACCGTTCTCTCCTAAAGATATTACCGAAGAAAGATATTTTAGCATTAAAACTCTGGGACCAATACTCTTGGATATTTGCAACTGTTATTGTGCTCATGTTTAGCACAACTCCAAGGAAAGCCCACATAGATCTTTTCGAGAGTCTTTTTTGGGTAATTTTATTTTGTGCGTACCTATTTGTCTCAGTTACTATTTTTTCAATAAGTTCATTGGTGAAAAATAATTTAAAAAAATCTAGAGGTTTAGTGCAGTCAACAGGAATTTGGGGCCCTTGATTTTTATCGCCAGAAGTAAAATCAAATCTGTTTCTTCGATAGTAACATCCTCCCATGGCCCATATCCATCTCTGGTTTCATTTACATCATCTTCACTGCTTGAAGTTGATGACAAAGATATTGTTCTTCTTCTTTTATTCACTATGATATCACTATCACTACTAGCGTTATCATCACTTTCTTCGTTTTCTTCAACAGTTACGAAGCTAGTGTCACTGTTTCTATCGCTGTCTTCTTTATCACCAAGCGACTCCATATAAAACCCATCATCGCTACTGTCTATCTCATTCACAATCTCACCACGTAAATTTCTTTTCGGCATTTCAACGATATAAAATATTTTAAATTTTAGTAGAAATTACACATATACTATGTTGATGTTGATAGATCGGAAATACGGGCAATACTGACTCAAATACTAGGGAATATTTACAAAATAAATTACAAAAAAAGAAACATAAATCTCAATAAGTGCCTACATTGTCAACAATGGATGGCTCTAAATGAGCCGCCGTTTGACGGCCGTGTGCCGCCTGTACGGCGATATACGAGTGCCACCGTAAAACGTATTATGTGGCTTAAGCCTATAGTACACGATGAAGTTTTTCTGTACAGAAAATCTGTAAAGCTTTTTTGTACAGTTTTGCTTTGCAGAATAAAATGGATGAAATTTATACGTATTCCGCGATACATATTTGCTGTAAAGAAATATCTAGCTAGGCGCATGCGCATTTAATTATTTTAAACTTTTAGCAATCTGTCAAAATTAATAATTTGGTTATGTATGTATAAAACATAAAAACTCATTTATGAAAATATATATTTACTTAGTTATGTTGCTGCATTACTTACATTGGTGGCAAATAATAATTTAAAAACAAAAAACAAAACAAAAAAAGAAAATTTAGACTTATAATATATAATAATTATATTATATGTAATTATAATAATTCTAAATATAATATATAAATATTATATATAGAATTTATTTAATACCAGTTGCAAACATTGTTTATATATTTATTTGTATTTTATAGTTACTTCCTTATAATAGTGTCCATTTTGAAGTATCGTATAGGTTTTTGAAACTGCATAGATTTATTCATGAGTTTCTGTACAGGAAATGGATCGTGTATTATAGGCTTTATACGGCGACATACGAGTGCAACGGTAAAACATACTGGTCGCCTATATGGCGACATACGAGTGCCACGGTAAAACGTAATGTGTCGCCTATATGGCGACGTACGAGTGCCACGGTAAAACATAATGTGTCGCCTATATGGCGACATACGAGTGCCACGGTAAAACATAATGTGTTGCCTATATGGCGACATACGAGTGCAAAAGGTTAAGGCTTCTCTCCATTGTTTGGGATATTTACTATGTAGCCAAATGTGGTTATATATGTCTAATGGATATTTTTTTGTTTTTTGTGGGGGATGTTTCAGCATTTCATTTGGAATTCCATCAGGTCCTGGGCTCTTGTTATTTTTAAGTTGATCTAGAGCATATTCAAGTTCTTTTAAATTAAATGGAATATTAATAATATTGTTATCTAGATTGTATTTCAATTGTTTCTTTTTCGGCATTATTTTTAGACTGCAGAAATTTATTTGTATAATTCTTATCACTGGAATTATATTCAAAGATTGCTGCTATTTTATCTACTATCTCTTGTTTATCTGTGAATATCTTGTTGTTTATATTTAGTGCGCATGTTTGTTGTACTGTATCACCATGGTTTATTCTTTTTATTCTACTCTAGACGTCATTTACTGGTGTGTTACTGTTTATTGAGGTCACATAGTTTTTTCATGAAGTTTTTTTACTTTCTAAAATTACACGTCTTGCTATAGATCCAGATTTTTTTAAGTTCAATAAGGTTATCAGTTGTTTTGTGTTTTTTGTATTTATTAATGCTTTTATGGGTTTTTTAACTGCAGTATGGCATTGAGAGTTCCACCAGAGTACTACTTTTTTAGATAGTTTTATTTCAGAAAGTACATACTATACTTTTTTCGGCTGCTTTTTTGATGTGTTGTGTAAATTCATAAATCACTGTGTCAATATTATCAATTTTTTGTTTGTTTGTCTCGTCTAATTCACTTAATGATTCAAATAATTCTCAGTTTGCGTTTTGTAAACGCCACCGACCTTAAATAGGATGTAAATCGTTTGTATTTATTTTCGAAAATTTTAGTTCTATTGGAAAATGATTGCATCCCAATAAATATGGTTTAACTGTAAATGATATTAAACTTGTTATGCTTGCTTCGCATAAAGCAAGGTCAATGCTTGAAAGTATCCTGTTTGGGCACAGAAATGTGTAGGCCTGCCATCATTTAACAACACTATGTCGTCGTTTATTATTTTCTCAATTTCTTTACCTTTTCTGTCTGTAGATATTGATCCCCAAATATTATTGTGGCTGTTGAAATCACACACTATTAGAAATGGCTTAGGTAATTGATTAATTAGATTGGTTAGCATATCAGCGTTTATGTGTAAGTCAGGTGGGAGACATATATTACATATTGTTAGTTTTTGTGGTACGTAAGTTGTTGCTTCCAAATCAGTTTGGAGATTTATTTGTTTAGCGTATATTGAATTTTTTACGAAAATAGCCACACCACCACTGGCATTTTTAAAGTTGAATCTATCTTTTCTATAAGTGGTATAATTATTTAGTTTTGCTTGTTGAAAATCGTGTAATCGAGTTTCCTGTAAACATATGTAGTTTGGGTTTAGTTGTGATACAATATTTTGCAGTTCTGGTAAGTGAGCGTGAAAACCATTTAAGTTCCACTGTAGAATAGCCATTTTTATACTTTGTTAGTAAAATTCAGGGTCTTTGTCTGTACTGGATATAGTATTTGCTTGATCTTTTGCTTCTTTCTCTAATTGTTGTTTTAATCTGTTACTGATTTTTGTAAATTTTGATTTTATACCGCTTTGTTTTAAGTATGGATACATGTCATATAGCAGTTGTAGTAATTTATGTGTACTTTGTGTATATTCTCTAGCAATTGTTAGTTTGTCTTTATTTCCTTTAACATCCTCTAGGAATTTTTTTAAATTGTTCAAAATTAATGTCATATTTTTCTTGTTGCTCATCAATGATTCTTCTAAATGGTTGCAGTTGTTCGTTTAGTGTTGAGTTTTCCTCTGATGGACTGCTAGATCTAGGATTTTTTTTGTGGTTTGTCTTCTGGTTTAATATCATTTGTTTCTTTAATGTTTGTGGTTTGTAATGTTTTCTTTTGTTGTTCGTCGTTCAATGTAGTTTCATTTGTGTGTTCGCTGTTTGTAGTTTGTGATGCCGGTCTTTTTGCTGACTGAAATACAGGAATTGCTTGTATATTTTCAATTTTTTCTTCATTGGTACATTGATTTGAGTTATGTCCTGTTTCTTTGCATAAATAGCATGCGATTAATTCTTCAGATAAAAATATTTTATAAGAAGTTTCATCAAAATGTATAGTTATTATTTGTCGTACTTTGATTTGATCTTCAGGTGCAATATACACTTGACGCCGGAAACTAAGTACATGTGAGTAATCAGCATCCAAGCTACCTACTCTCAAGGATGATATTGGCGAGACCATTTTTATATTAAAACTATTGAGTTGTGTTTCAATAATATTGAAATACGTTTGAAATTATTATTCTTTTAGCTGGTGTTATTAATCTTCTGAGAGGTACGTTATGTGTGCCAATTTTTATTGATTTATATGTGCTTACTACACTTTCAACTAGTGCTTTATGTTTTAAATAAATACACACACACTCTTTGGTTAGAGATCTTTGATGCAAATATAACGTTGGTTGGTTTTACTATATTTCCTACAGCGATAATGTGTATAATTTTTAATTTTTAAATCTTCAAATGAACACATAATAATTGCAGTGTTTTTTTGACTTTTGAACAAATAAATGTTCTTATAGTCTTTTGTGAAATCAATGACAAAAATATTCAAATACGGGATACACCCTTTCTTTCACATAATAATCAGCCATTGCCTTCAGCTGTAAAGCTATTTATCAATGCCTGGCCAGATTTTTAACCGTAGACACGTGTTTCAGTCTTTTGGACTTCATCAGTACGGTGTTTGGATCAGTCGCTTCGAGGCGACTGATGCCGGTGTTCGTTCCGGCTGCCTATTTATGGCAAGTATTTTGCGCAACTAGTAGCGAGAGATAAGTAAAATACTACTAACGCCATCTAGCTGCAGTATTGTCATTGTGAAATTTAATATAATAATACTCCAAAATATTGAGATTTTAAATTTTTCCCCTTTTTTTTCGCCTTTCAGCGACTGATCAGAGCACCGTACTGATGAGGTCCTAAAGACCGAAACACGTGTCTACGGTTAAAACTGGCCAGTCATTGATGCATAACTTAACAGCCGATTCAATGACTGATTATCATGTGAAATTTTGGGAAAAATTTAAAATCTCAATATTTTTGAGTATTATTATATTAAATTTCACAATGACAATACGAACATTTATTTGTTCAATGTCCTAGTGTCATATAATGAGTTTAGATAATTTTCAAAAAAAGTCAGTTGAGTTTTTACACTCTTTTTATTAATTTTTGCCGCTGACAAAGCTAATGACATTTTGTTTAATTACAATAAAAATAATAGGAAGGAAAACTAGGATGATATTTGCTCTGACTGTACCTGTTATCGGTTGTGTTGGCTTTACGCTTTCCGTCCCTTATTTTCAATGCAGACAGAGGAATAACTGAATGAGATACATCTTGTTTTTGTTGAACTATTTAATACGTCTTAACGCTATAAAATACACACTGTCCTTTCTTTTCATTTCTCAACAATTTTACAACACAGTTTCCCGCCAGGGTAGCAGATATAAACAGAAAGCTATAAGTTACTAAACTAACCCTCAAGTGTTAAAATAACATTTCACAGGCTGGTAGACATTCTACACTTAGTTGGAAGCGATATGAGTACCAAAAATACAGTTAAGAAAAAACACGAACTACAAACTTTTTTTTAAAAAAAAATTGCAATTACAATTTACACTAATAATCAGTGGCTATAAAGATGCCACTGAAAATCAGTGTAGTTTTAAAAATAAATTGTATTATTACAAGCAGAAAGTACATACATACACGATTACGCCATGTACCCAAAAAGGTGTGGCAGAACTTAAATACATATACAAAAAACAATGCAATATTGCAGTAAGAAATGTAAATCTACAATGTAATTATAGTACTTGCTATGTAATATTATAATTGAAAGTGTAAAAGAAAGTACGAAAATACAACGTAGTTTGTATTTTTCCTGATAAAACTTTAATTTTGCTTTACATATTTTAATATCAGTAGTTTTCCAAATGTTATCTATCTGACTTAAATTGGCAGTTTTTCTTACATAACTAAATTTATACATCAATATCTAAAGCAAAATGTATTTAAAAATATATTTTTTTAATAACATGAAACGTATTTTATAGTTTTACCTTTTTAAAAATATGTTTATAATTAAATTAATATGAATATTTTTGCTGATAATAATCAAACGTTTTTTACCAGCTTTTACTTTAGTTATCTCCATATAAATTTAGTTATGTAACAAAAATTGCTTTTTTGTCATATTGTAAATATTTACAGAACAAATGGTAATAGTATATGTAAACTAGTATAAGGTAAATATTAAGAATTTTCAATAATAGAACACTTATTGAAATAAATATTGAAACAAAAAAATATTTTTATAAAATTAATTTTAAAATAAATACAAAAGTTATTAATTTTTAACAGTAAATATATAACAATGAAATAAAATTAATTCTTACAAAAAAAAACTTAATTAAAAAATTATTAATAAAAGTTTTCGTTGTTTTTTTTTTTATTTACAAATTTGTTTACAACTGCCCGTTAGGTCAACCAGCAAATATGATATATTTTTCAGTAACATGAGCGAAGATGCATCTAATGATGTGTTTTTATAGTTTCTATTATTGTTTTTATGTTTCTAGATCGAGTGGCTTTTTGGTTGAAGTCTTCTTTTTCATTTTTTTTGTATAAATGTTTACTGCAAGTTTACTCGGGTGAGAGTTTAGACGTTATTTATATTTTGTAGAACAGGTTTTTTCTGTTTGGTGTCGTATTTCACTTTCAAATCGTTGTGGAGTGTTTCGTTGGTTACGTACCGTGGGAAATTTGCCGGCAGTCTTAATATTTTGTTTCGTATTCTTTGGAAAATATTAATATTACTTTTTTAGCGCAGCCCCACATTTGAATTCCGTATGTCCATATTGGAATTGTTTTTATTGTATAGACTAGGTTTTCTTTTATTTTGTATTATCGATTTAGTATGGTAGCTATAGTCGATGAGAAATCTGAGTGTAAATCGTAAGAATCTTCTACTTTTATGTAGTTTGAAGAAATTCTTTTTGAAATAAAGAATCTAGCAGATCCGGTAACTTGATTTGACCTGTAGGCCAGTAAGTGGGTTTTTGACTGCTTATGGGAGAATAATTGTTAATAATAATAGTAGAAAGCAGCTGCCTGCCTTTGGGGTTGATTATTCTTGATTTCAATTGTGGGTGTTTATAATTAAAATCGCCACCTGCAATAAATCGGTTTCCTAATATGCGGAAGAATTCTTAAAATTGAATTCAGGTTCGTTCAAATGGAATTCTTGATTTGTTTGATTTCTTCTTTGATTGTATTTTTAAGTGATAATTTTTCTCTATGCTTTCTGAAGATCTCTGAAAACACTACAAACTTTATAATTGGCTGAGTGTGGCCGTTACATAGTGCAGTTGTTTCTTGTTTTTTTTTTGTGTCAAATTTTTCTCGCGTGATTTTTTCCGCATTTTACGCAGTTGTATGGTTTAGTTCAATATGTTTTTGTATGACCATATTCTTGGCATCTCATACATTGAGCATTTTTTTTTTTCGTGGCATTACTATAATGATTTTTGTTCCCAGTAACAATATGTTTATTATTGATCCACAAAGAGTAGTGGAAGTGGGTTTTTCTTTTTTCAACTTTAGATATTTGTTACATTGCGTATTAGGAAGAATTTCTCTTCTAATTCTTTTTGAATTTCTTCTGGTGCTATTGAGTAGTGTAGGTTTTTTATTACAACTCTATAAGCAATTTGTAGTGTTGGTTGATAAGCATGAAACGCTATAACGCATCTATTGAGTTTGTATTTACTTTCACTTCATTGTTTGTAAATGACTTGCATATAAATTCGTCATTTTTATGAGCAATTTTGAGAGATGATACCATTGTAAAACAGTTAGTTTAGGTTCTCTATTCGTTGAGTTTTGTATGTTTGTTGTGAAGATTTATTGTTTAATTTATTTGTATTCTGTTGTGTATTCCTTTGCATAATTCAGTACCTGTTGGACGTATGAATTATGTTATTATTTTTATGAGTATTTTGAATTCTTTTTGGTTGCTGAGTGGTGGTATTTTTATCTTTTCTTTTTCTTGTGATCACTTGCCATGAAAAAATTTGACTAAGGGGACTGCTTTCACTTTATGATTGGTTAGCAATTGTTTCAATATTAAGATCACTATATGTTAATTGTCTAATAGGAGAATGAGTGTATTCCATTGTTGATATGATTGGCGACGTATTTGTATTTATTGTTGTAGTTGATGTTGTAGTTACAGCGATAACAAAATTTTCTGGTAGAGTGTTTGTACCACAGCTGGATTCAGGCATTCTTGTGTGTATACTCTTACACTCAAAACGAATTTGAGCGTAACGATGGAAGTTAAAGGAGCTTCCCGGTGCCGCGGCCTGCTCAAGTTGCAATGGGTCGTGGTGCCAAAAAAAAACTAATCGCGAAATGTGAGCGAGAATAAATAAAAAGAAATTGAAGTGGGCGCCAATAAGTTTAAATACGCAAGCTCCGGTTTACCCAAACTTATAAAGGCAGGTTCCTCCGTGACGCGCGCAGTGGACAAACACAAAAACAAATAAAAGAAATAGACAGTTCACTTTTTGGCAATGCTACTTAAAGTAGCGTTTATTTGAAATATCACGTTATTGACCAAACAATTCGAACTTCGAAATAAACATTAGCCGTACAATTAACCAAAATAAATACGCTCGTCGTGACGTCAAACTACGTCATGAGTGAACTATTCAGACAATCGGGAATTGTCCAAAATTAAACCAGTACGCGCATACGATGTGTCACATAGTAATGGCAATAAATAAATACATAATTAATTATATAGATTTTGTTGCGAGAAAATAATTATACAAATAATTAATGTCCCTATCGAAGAATGATAGCGCTAAAATTCTGTACAGTAGGTTGCAAACAAATTCTATACTTGCCCTCACTTCGCATGAAAATAAAGATCACGTGATTAATGTCAAAAAGTTGACCACAACAACAAGTTAATTATGCGTGACGTTTTCACTAACTCAAAGAAATAAATAAATTTCCATGCGTCTGAATTTACAAAACTAAACGACGAGGTAAGTAAACTAATATACAAATAATCAAATATACAAATAATGTGTAATTAACTTACGAATGAATCGAATTCAAATTTAGATTAAACTGCGTGTCGAATAGCCACAAACGCAAATATAAATATTTGACAAGTAAGTTAAATAACAATCACAACAATAAACAAAATAATACAAAGCCTAAATACGATTGGAAATCGTTGATCGCAAGATTCTACCAAAAAGTACGCGATATACAAATTTATAAATAAAACAATAATCAGATTATCACAAACGCAAGATTCTACCAAAAAGTGCGCGATATACAAATTTATCCATAAAACTATAAACAGATCATCACAAAAGAACGCGATATACAAATTTATACGTAAAACAGTAAATCAGATTATCACACGAATTATGCGAATGTTTCGACAAGACTAAACTGTTCGTATCAAAACAAAAATGGCGCGAGAATTAAAACTGCCGATACGATTCACCGACGCGCGGATTCCGCCACACACGAATGTGAACAAACAACAAACAAGTTACAAACGGAGAATGGAACGAACTCACAGTGAACAAAGGTCGCAGCGGCCTTCGACCAGTGGTTACTAGGCGCTTCGATAGACGTAGTGTGGAACGGTGATTCGGTTTCCCAACGTCAAAAACCGCCACCAGAGGCGAAATATAACGTAACACACAAAACCAAATGCACTATTGCACAAAATGCGATACGATACATAAAACTAACACTCGCGAAGAAGTTCTAAATCCTGGGTGACCAGATATTCGACAACGAACAAACAAACTTCCGTACGAGATGAAAAACTTGCACACCACAATCCTATACGACTACCCGCTACCGCTATTAACACCCAAGTTCCAAAGTATTTTGGTGATTGGCTTTCACCGTCAAAAAACCGCAACAATATGCGAAATATAACGCAGTACACACAAAATCAAAAAAGCACTAATGCCCAAATTGCACTACGTTACACCAACTGACCACTCGCGAGAGAGTTTAGATCCTGAATAAATCAGAAATTCAACAATGAACTAAATAAGCTCCAACACGAGGTGAAAAGACTTCTTCACCAAAAAAACATGCGTCTACACCCTAGCACCACTAAAACCCAAGTCCCAGTTAGTCAAAATTTTCCGGAAATCGGACGATTTTTCAAAAACCAATGACAGAACCCGAAAATTGATAGTTACGCCCACTTTTTCAAAATTAAACTAAGATTAACATAATATGCCATTTAAAATGCTGAATATTATATTAAAATAAATCAAATATTAGTTTACAATTAAATATAATGAAAACCCAAATTTAAATTAACTAAAATAAATAATTACAATAAACAAAATTCTAAATTTAAACACTAGATGGCGTTACTGATACGAAAATTGAATAAAAATGAAATGTCAAAACGCAAATAAACAAAACCACGTGGCCACCATCTAACAGCAAAACAATATCAGCATTCAAAGGACACACTACGTTTGAAAAACTGTAATTACACAAACATAAATAAGGAAATATGAGTGAAATCATCACATGGTTTATTTTTAGGAATAAAAGGGATCCGCAAGGTACAAGTGAGGTTAGGTTCCAAATATATGACAGGATTTGAGAAATAACGGACGATTTGGGATAAAAGGGAAAATAAACCTGTAACAAATTTCCCTCTCACTTTCTTGTGAAATACTTCCACAGGAGTATTTCACACATGCACCTGCATCACGTACACACGAATGCAACAAACAAAACAAAAAAAATTAATAACTCAAAAGTCTAAAGTCAACAACAAACAGGAAAAAAAATGAAGTAGTGTAGGGTAGTTTGCTGTTTAATAATATTCCATCACCACACCATCCACACCATAATCTGAGCTGTCTATTTAAATATAAAAACGACAATTTCTACGCGGATGATATAGAAGATTTGCTTTTAAAAATGCTTGTTTTAAATTCTGAAAAGCTAATTCTTGCTCATCCGATCATTCCCATTTATTATTTTTACGCAATAATTTATTTAATGGTGTAACGATATTAGCATATCTTTCACAAAACCGACGATCATAATTGCAGAATCCGAGAAAGGATCGAAGTTGTTTAATATTACGTGGTTGTGGAACATTTCAAAACCCTGCGGTGTAATAATATGACCTAAAAATGGTGGCTTATTACGCGCAAATTTACATTTTGATAATTTAATAGTACTATTAGCTTAGTCTTAATTTTTCAAAAATAATATATAGGTGATTGATATGTTCTGTAGGTGTTGGTGAGAAAACTAAAAATCGTCGACGTACGGTATTGCAAAACTCTCAATTTCCGGTCCTAACACCCCTGATAAACTTCTTATAAAGCTCGCTACCGATGTACTGAGGCCAAAAGGTAACACATTAAATACATATGTCTTACGATCGTATACGAAACCCGTATATTTTCTATCAACGTCTCGTAGTGGCACTTGCCAGTACGAACTAGTTAAATCAATAGTACTTAAAATTAGATTTTTTTGAAATTCAAACCTAAATTCGTCGGGATTAGGTGGCATAATATGATCCTTTTTCATTCGTGCGTTTAAATATCACGCGTCTAAACATATTTTTGCCGACCCGTTTTTCTTTATTACTATAGTTAAAAGGTTAATATATTCTGTTTTATTTGTTTATTCATCGATTCACGATGACTATGCGCTATTGGATATGATTTCATACAAAACTGTTTTTCGTCTCGTAACTTAATCACATGTTCGTATCCGTCTATACGACCCTGTTTTGTTGAAAAGACTATTTTATATTTAGTTAAAATATTCTCTAACTCTGATTTAAATATTTCATTTTTAATCTCAATATTTGATAACAATGAACTAACAGTATTATCGAAATATTCATTTTCTTCTACCGTATTTTGATCGTTAGTATGCCCGTTGACCGCATCGATTTTTATAACGCACCGATCAATACTACTGTCCTCGTATTTTATTTCTACTGCATTACGACTATTTTCGAGTTCTATGAATCTTTTATTACTATGCAAACTCACGGCGCGGCGTTTTGTTTAAACCAATCATAACCCAAAATAATTGATTGAGCTAACTTAGGTACGATTAAAAATACATTTTCGAACAAACGATTTTGTATAGTATAAGACAAGAATGTTTGTTGTTTTACTGGATACGGCTACGCTAATTTGGAAACCGTTTACAGGAAAAACCGGCAAACTAACATTTTTCTGTGATAAACTTTGCCATACGCTTTCGTTTATACAACTAATTTGACATCCCGAGTCTAATAATGCTTGATAATAATTGACTTCATCAAATTTTACCTTAACGACCGGTGATACGCAATCTATTTTATTTCGTGATTCGCTTGGTTCATCTAAGAAAAATGACGTTAAACTTTCTAGTTGATTCAGTTCCGTAATCGCGTTTATTCGCATCTGGCCGCACGCTACGTTTGTTTGTTGTTCGGTTTCAGGCCGCTCTCGTCGTTGACCGATGATACTACTCTCGGCTCTATTTGAATTATTATTGTAATTGTTATTACTTTTACGATAATTGTGATTATAATTCTTTTGCATTGTATTTTTATTTACTAGCACTGGTGATGCTACCTGATCATTTTAATTTTCAAATTTTCTATTGAACTGAATCCATTATTCAAAATACCTCTCCTAATTTCCGGTTCAAAATGATTTATTATAAACATAATAATTTCTTTTACCGATAAATTATCTGACAAATAAGTCGCTTCTTTTGCTAACTTCAGAAAATATACTACATGCTTTCCTCCCTCATATCTACCATATTTTAAATTCAAAAACAGTTCGCGTTCTTGATTTGGCCCCCAATATCTAATTAGAAATGCATCGCAAAATTTCTCAAAATCATTGTTGAATGACTTTTGTTTTAACACCACCCAATTAGCCGCGGCACCCCTCAAAGCGTTCATTGCTAACGTTACTTTTTTATTTTCCGGCGTTTCCGCATCGTTCATTAAATTCTGTAATAAAAAAATAAAATTCACCGGGTGTATATTACCATTTGGCGATAATACTAAACTATTACCTCCCGAAAACACGAAATATACGCTCTATCTGTGTTTCTATCAACAATGTTTTTATTTGAGGCATCTATTTCAGAGACAGCGAAAAACTGTTTACCATAGTAATTTTTAACCTAGAGGCTCAATTTTTGGTAGTTGTAAAGAATATTACTTAGGAATCGGAAAAACCAAGTTTGTAATAAAATATAAATAATATTGATCATAAAATATTGCAACAAAATTTACTCATAGTGGATTTTGTTTTGAAATTTACATTATAGTGGAGTTTGTACATTTTTCATCAGTTTAATAATGTTGTTATCTGTTATAATGTATTTTGAGTAGTACAAAAAGGAAACAATCGTCTTGTTGCAACTCACCACCCCTACGTCTGCTTTTGCGGCTTCTTTATCTTTTAACGTATTCACTATTTCCTTAGTACATAATGTTTTAGCCGCTACGGCTTCTGTTAGCTTAGCCAACATATCTTCAACTCTATTCTCATCACTTATCGTTTTCTTTTCTTTTCTCGGCATTGTGATTTTAAATTCTCACAAAATATATTTTTATATTAAACAGTAAATCTTAAGTATCTACTTTATATTTATTCTAGTCTTTTCCTCTCCAAAGTTGTTAAAATAAAATAATAATATGTTACTTATTCATACTGTCAATACGTGTTGTCTCACGGTGCTACTTTGAATGCATTTTTTGTTCGAAATTCATATATTTTTTTTGTAAAAATTCTTTCACAATGTGCAGTTTATTGGGAACTATTTACTATTATAAACAACGGACCGTTATTCCAGAAGGCAAGAGTGCAGTTTGCAGTTGTAGTGAATTTCTGCGGGTATGCATTGAACATTTTTTTTTCTCATCTTTAACTTATGTTAGTACATGTATATTTACTGCCGTACTAAACATAGTCATACGTCTCCGCCGCGACATTGTGAAACTTGCTGTGCTAATCCAATTAACTTACTGTGCGAATATTATTCTTGTTTATAATGTCTGAGTGCGGTAAATGTAATAGACCTAAGCGAGACAATAATTTCGTTAATTGCAAAGGTCAATGCTTGAAATCATATCATTTAACATGTGTTAATCTTTCCGAATCCAACTTCACTTTACTACAGAAAAATCGCAATTTTTTTTTCTTATGTGAGAACTGTAAAACTAAATGTGAAATAATAGATAAGTCCAATTCGTTGTCAATCTCTTCCAAATTTAATGAAATAAACAAAAAAATTTCATCAATCAATAATACATTAACTTCTGATTTTTTGAACGAATTATTTGGTAAATTTAAAGAGCTTTTCTTATTTATATCAAACTAACTGAATGAATTTGGAACATCTATTACATCAAAATTAACCAAATTTGATGTAGACAGTAACTCTAAGGATAATATTAAACCAAGTTTTGCTGATGTAACCAAAAAACCGGAACCAGTTGTTTTGATTAAACCAAAGAAAACCCAATCTCTTTCGCAAACAAAAACAGATATACTAAAAACGGTTAATCCAATTGTCACAAATATTGACATACTTCATGTATTTCGAATACTTCGGAATGCGAAATAATTGATATATCACCTTTACGCAACAATAAAAATATATTTCAAGCTGTTGTACAAACTGATATTCAAACTTATACCAAATTATTAGATGCTAGTAAGATATATATTGGTCTTGATTTTTGCTCAGTGTATAATGGAATTGAAATGCGACGATGTTACAAATGCTGTGGATTTCATCACTTTTCTAAATCATGCTCTAAAACTACACCAGTCTGTCCTCGATGCGGAGATAATCATGTTTTAAAGGAATGCAAATCCTCGGTCATTAAATGCATCAATTGTAGTAAATTCAATGAAATCAACAAAACCAATATACCGATTGATCACTGTGCTTGGGATAATGAGAAATGTATTGTATTTCAAGACAATTTTTCAAAATTTAAGAATTACATTCTCAGTAAAGCATAGCAACTACCACAGCTCAACTCATCCACACCACCTCCACTTGCACCATTGTCGTCTTCATCTATTCCAGATCAAGTCAGTGTCTTCTATCAAAACGCCCGCAGTATTGAATCAAAATTATTCGAATGGATTACTTGTTTAGATAATTGTGAATTTGATATAATTGCCATTACAGAAACTTGGCTCAACTCTAGTGTACTGTGCTCCGAATTATCTAACAGTTTTTATACTTATTGTTGAGCTGATCGCGATTTCAGTACTTGCAACGTTTCAGGAGGAGGCGGTGCATTAATAGCTGTTACTAGTAAATTTACGTCAAGCAAAATTAATCTATCTAATCTTGATATTCCTAAAACTGTCGATATTATAGGTGTTTGTGTAAATTTTATTAATTCCAAGTTATTTATCTTTAATTTATACATTCCGCCGAATTCTTCATTTGATGTTTATACAAAAACATATGAATTATTTGAAAAATTACCTTGTGTTACTGATTCTAAGCATAGTTTAATTATTGTCGGTGATTTTAATATACCGGAATTTGCAGAAAATGTTAATTCTCCTATTTTAAATAATTTTAATTATATCTGTAAATTTCTAGGTGTAACATTGTACAGTGACATTTATCCTGATTCTATTTTTACTGAGAATCCTCATCATCCGGCATTAAATATTATATTTAAATCACCTTCTTACTCTTCTCCTAAAAATAATTTTTCTCCATCAACTGAAACACTTTCATATGACTTTCGTAAAGGCGACTACAACAAACTTTATTATCTTTTATCTTCCTTCGATTGGTCTCAACTTGCCTCGTTCTCTGACGTTAATCTAGCATGTGATTTCTTTTACACTACTTTATACTCCTGCATGGACTGTTGTATTCCACATAGATCTATTAAAAAACATAAATACACAAAATGGTTTAACAAGAAAATAATAACAGATTTAAATCGTAAAAACAAGTTACGCAAGCAAGTGAAAAGAACAAAGAATCCAGCGTGTATTGAGTCTTTCAATAAGCTAAGAGCTGGCCTAAAAAGAGACATAAAACTTTCTTATTTGAGTTTCATTCGCAATGCTGAAAACTCATTATGTACGAATCCCGCTAAATTCTGGGAATTTGTCAATATGAAAAGGAACTGTACAGCTATACCCACAACTATGGAGGTTAACGGCACACAACTTAATCACCGCCTGACGTAGTTAATGCATTTGCATCTTTCTTTGCTAGCGTTTACAAAAATTCTGATAATGAGGAATACCCTAACCTAACTTCTTTTAACCATAACTCTTTTAATCTTTCTAAAATTTCCATCTAGGACATTTCTAATGCTATTAACTCTCTCAAATCTAGTTCATCCTCTGGTCCTGACTTAATTCCTAACTTTCTCATAAAAGGCTGCTCTGATACCTTTTGTACTGCTCTTTTTCATATTTTTAATTTAATTTTAACTACCGAAAAATTTCCCAGTATTTGGAAAAATGGCCAAAATGGTGCCAATTTTTAAAAGTGATGCTTCTAATGATATTACCAATTACAGAGGTATAACCTTGTTATCGAATTTTAGTAAAGTTTTGAAAACTATCATTTATAAATTTATGTACTCTTCAAGTTAACAATTTTTATCTCCTTTACAGCATGGTTTTATGAAAGGTCGCTCTACTATCACTAATTTATGCAACTTCACGGAATTTACTTCCACTATCTTGGACAATCGGGGTTAGGTTGATGTCATTTACACAGATTTCACCAAAGCCTTTGATACGATTGATCATAAAATTATGGTAAACAAACTCCTTTCTTTTGGCTTTTCTTTATCTTTAACTAATTTAATATTTTCCTACCTTCAGAACAGATCTCTTTTTGTATCTTACACAAATCTAATGCCTTTACTTCTTATTCTGGTGTTCCCCAAGGCTTTAATCTTGGTCCCTTACTTTTCCTATTTTTTATCAACGACATTACAACAGTAATCTCGAATAAATGTTTACTTTTCGCTGATGACCTTAAGCTATTCCGTTCCATTGACTCAGACAATGACTGCATATCTTTGCAGGAAGATATTGACAAAATCAATACTTGGTGCACGGCCAATAAACTTTTCCTTAATATTGACAAATGTAAGGTATTATCATTTACCAGAAAGAAGAACGTTATATCTTTTAAATATTATATTTCTAGCAATTCAATAAGTCGCGTTAACTCGACGAAAGATCTTGGTATTTTCTTTGACTCTAAGTTAAGATTCAATGTTCATATTGATTGCGTTAATAAAGCTGCTTATAAAACCTTAGGTTTTATAATTAGAAATACTCGTACTTTTACTTCTAACATAGCTATAACAACTTTGTATTTCGCACTAGTACGATCTAAGCTGGGATATGGCTCCATAATTTGGAACCCTTTCTATGATATTCATATCGACTCTATCGAAGCTATACAACATCGCTTTCTAAATTTTCTTTAGTTTAAAGCTTTTGGATCATATCCACTTCGTACTTGTTCTTATTTTCACCTTCTTTCAACTTTCTCTTTTAACAGTTTGCGTTTGCGTAGGTCTATGATATCTATAATATTTCTTTTTAAACTTATAAACAACCTCATTGTTGATTCGCAATTAGTTTATTTACCAAATTTCCATGTTCCTTCATTTTCTTCCAGGCAAACTTACATTTTTTATCTTCCTACTATCTAAACTAATATTCGTCACAGCTCACCTGTCTACGCTATGTGTCATTTATTTAATTGTCTTGTAGATTGCAATGATATCTTTTGTGCATCTCTGTCTGCTTTTAAGAAATCGGTTATTGTAAGTTTATTAGCATTCTATGATTACTCGTGATTTACTTTTGTCAATGTGTTTGTTTATCTTGCTTGTATACATGTTTATTTTTGTATTTTACATTGTATTTCACTCTGTAATAGGGCCTTGGCTTGTAGAGTAAACATTATTAAATAAATAAATAAATAAATACAATAAATAGCTTGTCAGCGTTAGAGCGGCGACTCACCACGTTTTCAGTGGTATGCGCGCGAATCGGTTGCTGCGAACCCGCTGCTAGATTCACTCTCATAATTTAATATAATACTTTGAATTAATTTAATATTTTGACAAATAAAACGATCACTAATTCGGACACACCGTCTGTTAAAGTATCATTAATGGGAATATTTACAATCAATGTTTACAATGTTTACAACCAACCATTAAAAAAAAAACTATACGTCTTGATAAATAATTAATACTTGTAAATTGCATATTGTTAATTGAATATTGCACATTGCTAGTTTGTATTAATTAGTTTGTACTTTTCAGAACAATCGGAGAGTTTTTTTGACTCAGTACTGTTTGGCGACGATGACAATGAAAATGGTAAGAAAATGAATATGGTTTACGCAATATTCTCGATCGATAACTTAATTCACGTATCAACCAGTAAAGGGTCTATTATTGGTTAAACAAAAAATCATAAATGTTTTATTTTTAAAACTATTTAAACGTCCTATAGGCAATGGGTTATAGTTAAATATTTTATGACGCACAGAGTAATTTTACATCATATACTTAATGGTAGTTATATAGAGTAATTACAGAGGTTGTTTTGGTTTGACATAAAATTTTTTCTAAAAGTCAAGAAAAATATGGTGAACATTTTAAATGTACCTTAACAATCCGAAATAATAGAAACTATGGAAATATGAATAATTAAATAGTCATGATCACACAAATTTATGTTATTTCATTCAAGTTCGTTAATTTAAAAAGATAATTAATTATACAGAGCGAGTGTAATATCTGGTACTATCGCAATAAATCTTTTATTAAACGTTTTTGAAAAAAATCCTTGAACACGTCAATTTTTATTTTAAATGAGACATATTTTACTGTAATCGTCACTTAAAGATTGTCTTTTGTTTTTGAGTTATGAAGTAAGCGATAATTTTTTTAAATAGAAACCTATATTTTTTATTATTGATTTTGGTAGTACTTTTTATTCCGTTTCCAACCATATAAAATTTTAAATATGTTACATTTGTAAAAAATTGAGAAAAATAATCTTAAAGTTTACATATTAAAAACTAATTAAATTGGCAAAATGAATCTAGTTATTAGTGTATAAAACAAAAAACATTAGCTACAACTGTCAGAATTATGCAATTTATAAATTTTACAACAAAATAAGTGTTATATTTTGCTTTTTCCAAATTTAAAAAACTATTTTATTAATAAACATGGTATAATTGAGCGAAAAACAGAGAAAAAGCAAAATAATAACACTTATTTTATTTTGACATTTATAAATTGTATAATTCTGACAGTTGTAGCTAATATTTTTTGTTTTATACACTAATAACTAGATTCATTTTGCCAATTTAATTAGTTTTTAATATGTAAACTTTAAGATTATTTTTCTCAATTTTTTACAAATGTAACATATTTAAAATTTTATATGGTTGGAAACGGAATAAAAAGTACTACCAAAATCAATAATAAAAAATATAGGTTTCCATTTAAAAAAATTATCGCTTACTTCATAACTCAAAAACAAAAGACAATTTTTAAGTGACGAGTACAGTAAAATATGTCTCATTTAAGATAAAAATTGACGTGTTCGAGGATTTTTTTCAAAAACGTTTAATAAAAGATTTATTGCGATAGTTCCAGATATTACACTCGCTCTGTATATTAAATAATGAATGAGCAGTTAATACTTTTCAGGTGAAAGACAAAATGTTTCCAAGCATCATTATCATGATTGGGCCACTGCTATCGATGAAAATGTTGCGATGAAAATAAACAGTGTCGAAGGTATTGAACCAAACGCATTTGTATCAAAGAAACTGGCGGAAAAACTGTTGCATGATTTGAAGTTGTTGGCGATGTGGTCATGTGTAAAACTTGACACGTTTAATTATGGTCGCGTTCCAGCATCCAGCGCCTGCGTGGAGTCGGATTTTAATGATGTAAAAACGAGGCTTTTAAAAAAATGAAACAATTATGCGCTGATGATTTCATAGTTCGACACGTAAATCATATCATTGGACAAGCAAATTTAAAACGCGCACAGACGGATAAAGATTCAAGAGAAGACGGCGACACTACTGAAGTTAAAGTTCCTTCTACAAATGCCGATGAACGTACAGTTTCTCATGAGGTTATTATAGAGAATATGTCTAAGGCCGATGACTCGTTGCTTGTTTTTGCGCCATTAGCCAACAATACAATGAACATTGATATAAATACGGACGACATTGTACGAAATCCTATTTCATCTACAACAGAAAATCCACAGGTAAAGTGTATTGCTTGTACGACGAGAAACTCTCCCGGAGACGCGCACCGATGTGACCGGTGTAACAAACCCGTACACATTTTTCCCGGCTGTTTGTATCAAGTTAATCCTGAAGAAGAAGAAGACAGCGAGGGCTATGGTTAAAAACGGATCTGTACTCAATGCTATTCAGAAAACGAAATTAATTCTGATCGGAAGTTTACTTGAGCTTGCCGCTTGTAATATCTAAATATTTTAATATTAAAATCATTGAGCCGCATTTTAAACAAAAAACTGGTAAACAGTTTAAATAGTGAAATAAACATAAATGTACGTGCTTATTTTCAGAATAACTTAAACGTCAATAACAACTGTTGTAGCAATTATATCGTGCTTTTTTTTTAGATGTAGATGCATTTACACTTTACAGTAACATCGAGTATTTAAAAATATAAAATTCAGTGCTACATATAAAAAAATTTGTTCATGTGACACATAGTCACATATTCATGTACATTGGTTACAGAAGAATATGACTGCATATTGAAATTTCCTCTCAAATTAGTTCCTCAAATATTTGAATAAATAAGCCTTTAAAAATTTGTAGTATTTTAATTAATAGTTTTTTAAGGGATTACTGTATTAAAATAAATTGCCTATATATATATATATATATATATATATATATATATATATATAAAAAAATCAAAAAATTTAAAAACGTTTAAATTTCAAATTTCAAATTTTTACCATGATAAATAAAGTTGATGCAAATTATTATTATGAATATTATTTGATAAATATTATGAACTTTTATCAGATAATATTTTACTTAATGGTTTTAGAGCCCATTACGGGTATTCCCAGGGCTAATAATAAAGATAATAATAATAATAATAACGATTTTATTGCAATGATGAGTAATGAATAAATTATTAATAAATAATGATAATACATAATACTAATAACAGTTCTGAAACATTGCAATTATTACATACCTACTATTGTTAAAAAACAAACACTTTTTGACATCATCAAAGGTTCTCTTTCGAGCGAGAACAACGTATTAATTCAATTAGTTGAAGAGCATTTGACAGCCATAACTGGAAGACCAATTAGTTTGTCTGCTGATTCGAAAACGGCCTTGCGGAAGGTTTTTCATAAACTTCGCGCAAAGTTTGAACAAATTAGGAGGATATATAAGAGGTTTTTGATCACGAATAAAGTATGGCTGAAAATAGATGTCGAACTACACGAAAACACTACAAATACGCTGCAAGGTAAGGCGTGTTAATAACATACAAATGTATATATTATTTAAATATCAATAATGGGCTTGATAAAATTGGTAATTTGATATTTACAGTGACACCCGAAACAGCTTCTACGAGTGCACCCGCATCAGCTTCTACGAGAGCACCCGAAAAAAGTACTGGACGGGTTGCAGGGCGTCCATATGGAAGTTTTGCAGCTTGCAATGAGAGGTCGAAAAGGAGGAGAACGAAATTCATGCGAGACCAATACGAAATCGACGAGCTAGTCTACGCTTTGCAAATGAGTTTTCGCAATTCTGGGAACGTGGATGCAGCAAAGGTGGTGAAGGAGATTGCTGAAGGCAGTCCAAGTACAGCAACGAGGTACAGAAATTCTCTGAAAGCGGTTCAAGAAAAACAATTGTCCAGGAATGAAGCTTTATCGCTCCTTATCGACAGCAAACTCTCCAAGAACATGTACATCAACATTTGAGCAACGAGTATCAGCCATAATTGTAAATTGTATCCGTCATACAAATACGTTTTGGACGCTAAAAAAAAAATGCTATCCCGCTCCTGTAGATATGCGAATTACGGAGAGTTGTGCTGAAGTGAAACTTCAAGCACTGCTTGATCACACGGTCCAAAAAAATTTGTTGGTACAAACAGATGTCATCTGCAGCCTTGTCGATGACGTTTACGATGTGGATTTGATTTGTAAGTGGGGATGTGACGAAACTTCCGGACAGAGCACGTTTAAGCAAAAATGACGATGATCAAGGCTCTAAAACCGACGCGAATATATTTTACGTTTCTATCGTGCCGCTTCAGCTGTTGTGTGTCGAGAAGTCGACACAAAATAAATCGTTATTTGGAAAAATCCGCGTCCTTCAGCACCTCGATTTTGTCGGCCATTGAAAATCGAATGAGTTTACAAAACTCATTGTCAATGACATTGAGAACCAAGAGCGAAATTTAACACCTTTCCAAGCAATTGTTAGTGGAAAAGAAGTGAATGTTTCTTACAAATTATTGCTCAGTATGATTGACGGAAAAGTTTGTAATTCATTGACTTCCACATCTTCAAGTCAGAGATGTTACCTTTGCAACTGCACGTCTAAACAATTTAACGATATCGATGGCATGTTAAAAAAAACCTATAAAAGAACAGCATTTACAATTTGGCATTTCTAGTTTGCATGCCTAAATTCGTTTTTTTGAGTGCCTTTTGAACATTTCATACAAATTGGATATAAAAAATGGCAAAACCGCGGGAAAGATAAGGCAAAGGTCGACCTTCGCAAAAAAAATATTCAAATAGGATTCCGCCAACAGTTGGAGCTCTTGGTAGACATGCCAAAATTTTGAAAATTCTGAAGGGCTAGACCTGTCATTGATTAAGCGATTTCATGTAAGTCCTTTCTTGCGACTTTGATGTCAATATTTCTAAGTACGAAGAATATTGTATACAGACAGCTCGATGTTACGTACAACTGTATCTCTGGTATTGCATGCCTACTACAGTCCATAAGATATTGCTCCACAGTGGCAAAATTCTTGAGTCTTCAATTTTACCAATTGGACAAATGTCTGAAGAAGCTCAAGAATCTAGCAATAAATTTATAAAAAAATATCGGCAGGATTTCGCGCGAAAAACTAGCCGCATTAAAAACATAGAGGATGTGTTTCAGAGGCTTCTGGTTTCGTCAGATCCTCTGATATCCAGTTTAAGGAAACTGCCGATAAAGCAGCTAAAGGCATTAGAATCGGAAGCTGTTGGTGAGCTAAAATCACCGGATTACTAGAGCCAAAGTAGTGATGACGAATCACTACATACGCATACTTCAGATGATGAGTATTAATGTAAATTTTGTAAATATTTATGTACATATTAGTTTATAGAATTAGTTTTTATGATTAGTTTGTAAGATTACTTTGTAAGATTAGTTTATAAGGTTAGTTTTTTAAGATTAATTTTTAAGATTATTATGAGATCATTTTGACAAAACACAGTATACTTATTTCGAAACCTCCATAATAGGCCCCTTTAAATAAAATTTAATAAAATTCTGACCACTATAAAAATTTTGTCCGCCATATTAGATCCGCCATTTTGTTTTTGTATTAAATTTTAATTAATATTTTACATCAATGTGCTAAAAAAACAAATATACCAATTTTCACGAAAATATGACAATTTTGAACATTTTGTCCGCCAAGTTGAATCCGCCATTTTGTTTTTTTATTAATTTTTAATCAATATTTTACATTAGTGTTCTCAAAATAGCCAAAATACAACTTTTCACGAAAATATGTCAATTTTGAACGTTTTGTCCGCCATATTAGATCCGCCATTTTGTTTTTGTAATTTTTTAATTAAGATTTGTCATTACTTTTCTTAAAACAGCCTATATACAAATTTTCAATCAAATCCATTAACATCTTCATATTATGACCACCTTTTCGGCATTTGGAAACACTATGCGGTCCTCACTCCCACTACTGCTCACCCCCACGCGCACTAAGAGCATCTGGACGACTATAAGAAGGGTTGTCCGAACAGCAATCAGCAGAGTTCGACTTCCACTCTCAAGCAACCCCACTGCATAAGTGGACAAGCAACCCCACTGCATAAATGGACTCCAGCAAACCCTCTACATAAGTGGACAAGCAACCCCCACTGCACAAGTGGACAACCTCACCCACTGCATAACTGGATCAGTACCCGGTATATCAGGCCTGCCGACCGGGCAGTACGAACCCACAGGGTGTGCAAAGCGCGACAGACGGCCCATGTCCACTACCAGGCAACGACGCACGGAGCGTCGCCTCAACCAACAAGCGACAGCGGCCCTCGAGGATTTCAAGGCCCCGGCACCAGTAACTCCACTACCACCGACGCCTCCCAAGAAGAAGCCACGCTCGGCCTCACCAAGGAAGCGACTTTCGACGTCGCCCCGTAAACCGATCCCCCGCAGGCTCGGACACCACACCCCACCTACGCCAGCGTTCCATGTAGTACGCATAGACGTTCCGCCCCCTGCGTACCAACACAGTGAACCGTTCCCGGGTACACCCCCTTGACCCGCGGCTTACACTAGTGCGATTAGCGCATGCCGACAGGTACGGTTAAGTGTTATTGTGTCGCGATCCCAAATCCGTGTGCGCGCATGTACGATAGTAGAATAAGTTTTTGACTATATGTTGTTATTACATTGTAACATTGTTGTGTATTTATGTATGTAAATAAAACTGGAAATAAAACCATTATAAACTCAGACTCTGATTCAAAATAAAAATTGGTTGAGATACGAACACCCTCATATCTACAAACATCATCATCGCATCTCATACCCACAAAACCATGAGTAATAATTTTTTTTGTTTTCTTTATTTCAAACGGAAAACTAAAATTACCGACAAATCTATTGAATAAAATTAAATCTGGCCGCAAAGGGTTAAGTAGAGGTAATTTAAAATTTGATTATATATACTGTTCCGAAGAAAGACGAGCACGAATTTAATGAATGGATGAATGAATATTGTAAATTTCATGTACACCATTTTATTGTATAGTATAGTATATAGTATAGTTCAGTCAGGTTAAGTACACGATAAGAACATTGTAGAGTTTGCAAAGAAAAATATAAATCATTCAATAAAGACTTCAAGCGTTTTAATCAGGTCCTTCGAAGCTATTCACACAACATTTTGGTCGACATCGAGCCAGATTACCAGTGACATAAGCAAAACAAACGTACAAAAACGAGCGCAGCAAAAAGTAGGGTTAAGCACGTGCACCAAATAAGCAAAACACACAACAAAATCTTTCTGGTAAGTCAAATTAGTTCTGAGTATTGCATTCCTTTATCCAAATATGAATAATTTTACTAAAGAAAAATTAATCCAATCCCGAAAATCCATAAAAACATCCTTGAGTCGCATATACAAATTTATTAAAGAATTTAAAGTAGAAACAGAAGCGATTGAGCAGGTATGCGTGAGAAAAGAAAGGTTAGAAAAGCTGTGGACAAATTATTTCGAGATTCACAACCAATTAGGTACAATCAACCCTCAACAGCATGATAAAGATGTACAAGAATTTGAAAACAAATATTATGAAATCATGAGCATAATTGAAAAAATTTTGAATCCACACCTCTCAAATAGAATTCAATCGGTACGTAATTCAACTGAGTCAACTTCAAGCGCTACACATCATTCAATGATTGAAACAAAGGTAAATTTGCCAAAGTTAAATATACCGTTATTTAATGGTGAGTACGAAAATTGGAGAAGCTTTTTCGATATGTTTAAAGCAGTGATTCATGAGAACAATTCTATAACTGATATAGAAAAACTATTTTATTTAAAATCTTCATTAATAGGTGAAGCGTTAAAAATCATAGAATCTATTCCGTCAACCAGTGAAAATTATAATGTTGCTTTCAGTTTGTTGATTGGTAGATATAATCAAAATTATCAAATAATTAACGCGCATTTAAATAACTTGTTTATGTTACCACCAATTAACAAACATTCTTCCGTAGCTCTAAGACAGTTGGTTACCGATGCCAAACAACAAATTGAATCGTTAAAGGCATTAAATCTTCCTGTGAACTACTGGGATGTGGTTTTAATACATCTGTTATCACAGAAATTAGATTATACAACACGACGAGATTGGGAGTTGCAGAAACCAAAATAAAACTTACCCACGCTAACACAATTCTTTGATTATTTGGAATCAAGATGCATGTCTTTAGAAGCTATAACAACACAAGATACAAGCAACAAAGTAAAATTCAAGACAGCCAGTCATATTTCGTCAACAACAAACAAGTCAAGTAATAAATGTTACTTATGTGAAGACAATCATAAACTTTTTGCGTGTAAGAAATTTCATAAACAAGAAGTAAACGAACGACTTCAAACAGTCAGAGCAGCAAAATTATGTTTCAATTGTTTAAATCCAGGACATGTAGTTAGTCAATGCAAGTCTTCATCTTGCAAAAGATGTGGAAACAATCATAGTACCTTTGTTCATGAAGAACGAATTTCAAATAAAGAATCTGTAGTCGAAGAACAACCCAAAGTGGTCAACATGTGTAACTCATCTGAGCCAAAACAAATTTTGTTATCAACAGCTATCGTACAAGTGAAAGATAATCAAGGCAAGTTCAAAAATTGAGAGTTCTGCTAGACATTGCTTCACAATACAATTTTGTAAGTGAAAGCTTAATCAAACGATTAAATCTGAAACCCGAATCACAACAAATGCAAATTACTGGTATAGGTAATTCTCATAAATATGTCAACTAATTGATAAAGCTGTTTATTTCATCTGCAACAAGCGAATGTTCATTTGAACTCGATTTTCTTGTTTTAGACAAAATTACATGTAAGTTACCTAACAATTTTGTAAAGATCAGTGAATGGAAGATTCCAGAAAATTTGCAATTATCGGACCCAACATTTAACGAACCTAATGATATTGATATGCTAATTGGAGCAGAAGTGTATTTTAATATTCTCAAGCAAGGTCAAATTAAATTAGGTACAAATTGTCCAGTCATGCAGAATACTATATTTGGGTGGATTTTAAGTGGAAAATTTTCAAATCAAGAACACTCCAGAATAATTACAACACATAGTTATTTTGTAAGTAATCAATTATAGTCAATTGAAGACAACCTAATGAAGTTTTGGCAACTAGAAGAAGTGTCAAACCAGAAGCAATTTACAAAAGAAGAAAAAGAATGCGAAGAACATTTTCAACGTACAACTCAAAGAACAACATAAGGTCGATATGACGTACAGTTACCTTTGAAGTATAACAGTCATCAGCAGTTAGGAAATTCTTACAATGAAGCATTAAACAGGTTCAATTATTTAAATCACAAGTTAAATAATGATATAGCATTAAGAACAAAATATGAGCGCTTTTTAGAAGAATATCAACAACTCAATCATATGGAAAAAGTTAACAACATAGAACAAAATAAGCTAGTTTATTATATTCCACATCATGCCGTCATGAAAGATTCAAAAATAAGAGTAGTATTTGATGCATCCATTAAAAATACAAGTGGTATTTCCTTGAATGATATAATGAAGGTAGGTCCTACGGTACAAAATGATTTAATGTCAATAATTTTCAAATTTCGATTACATCAAGTAGCATTCACAACCGATATTGAGAAAATGTATCAACAAATTCTAATAGATGAAGATCAAACTAATTTACAACTTATTTTATGGAAAAATACGAAAGACGAAAACACAATACCATTTCGTTTAAAAACAGTCACTTACGGCACAGCAAGTGCACCATATTTAGCCACAAGATGCTTATTACAACTAGCAGAAGACGGAGACGCATATCCATTAGCAAGAAACGCATTAATGCACGAAACATACATAGATGATATTATGACAGGAGCCGAAGATATTGAAACAGCTCTAATATTGCAACAACAATTGATAGAACTTCTAAATAAAGGAGGACTTACATTACACAAATGGTGTTCGAATAACAGGGAAATATTAGAAAATGTAGAAGTAACACGTCGAGAAACAAATTTACCATTAACTGTGGGAGAATCAACAGTAAAAATTTTAGGATTATTATGGTTACCCGCGGAAGACAAATTTAAATTTTTAATCACGATGCAACCTATTGCAAGAATTATTACAAAAAGAACTATACTTTCAGATATTTCCAGTATTTTCGATCCTCTTGGATTACTGGCACCGATCATAGTCAAGGCTAAAATATTCATGCAACGTCTTTGGAAGGAAAAGGTTTCTTGGGACGAAATATTAACATCTGATCTAGCATCCGAATGGGCATTATTTCATGAAGAATTAAGCACATTGAAAATGTTTACAGTAATCATAAACATAAATAGAAAAAATGTAAAGTATGAACTTCATGGATTTTGCGACGCATCTCAAATCGCGTATGGTGCTTGCATTTATTTGAAAACGTACAATCAGTTCAATGAAGCTTCAATTCATTTAGTAGCTGCAAAATCACGCATCGCACCAATTAAACCTATCACGATACCAAGATTAGAATTATGTTCAGCTCTTTTATTGTCGAGATTATTAAACAAAGTTCGCACAAGTTTCAACATACCTATATCTAAGATTTATTTGTGGTCAGATTCAATGATAGCATTGCACTGGATTTCATCAGATCCGAAAAAATACAAACAATTCATCGGAAATCGAATCGCAGAAATTCAAGAAATCACAGTTAACACTGAATGGGGACATGTCTCAGCGGATCAAAACCCAGCTGATTTCGTATCACGAGGAATGATGCCAGAAGTTATTCAATATTCAGACTTGTGGTGGCATGGACCATATTGGTTACAAGATAAAGAAGACAAATGGTCTCAATCACTTAAGATAGTAATCAAAGATGAGGAAATAGAACAAAAAACAGTTGCTAACACTATTGTTGTTCACAACACATCCTTTTCACTATTTGAAAGATATTCTACACTTTTAAGACTTCAACGAGTCACAGCTTTTATTTTGAGATTTATTCATAACATGCGAAATCCTACTATTCGTAAAACGGGAGCACTCACAGCAGAAGAGCTACATTCAGCATTAAACTTTTTAAGAAAAGAAGCGCAAGCGGCACATTTTTCTGAAGAAATTGATTTATTAAAGGGAGACAAAATTATTAGCAAAGGCTCACTGAGAAGTCTTACACCATTTTTAGATGAAAACCATATTCTAAGAGTTGGTGGTAGATTACAAAATAGTAACATATCCTTTCAGCAAAAACATCAGCTAATTTTACCTAATAATCACAAACTAACAATTTTGATTATGGAAAATAATCATAGAAGATTATTACATGCGGGTGTCCAAGCAGTACTTGGTAGTTTACGAGAAAAGTATTGGCCAATTCAAGGGCGAAATACACTTCGCAAACTTATTCATAAATGCATTAAATGTTATAGATTTAAAGCAGAAGCATCCAAAGCAACTCATGGGTAATTTACCGAACTATCGTACAGACCGTTGTAGACCTTTTTTTCATACTGGTGTTGATTATAGAAGACCTTTTTTTTGTAAAAGTAAGCAATAGAAGGAAGTCTCCAAAGTCAAAAGCTTATATCGCGCTTTTTATATGCATGTCAACTAAAACTGTACATATAGAACTTGTTTCTAGCCTTAGTACAGAAGCATTTATCATTGGTTTCAAAAGATTCATTTCCAGAGACAGAGACAGAGGAAGACCTAGAGAAGAATGGGACAACATCATAGAAAAAACGATAAAAAAAAGAGGAATAACCATAATGGAGGCAAGAAAATTAGTAAAAAATAAAAAACAATGGGCGAAATTAGTGCATAAATAAAGAAAGAATGGAATGTGTCAAACAATACACAGTGATAACGCCACTAACTTTAAAGGGGCAAACAGTAAAATGCATGAATTATATCAATTATTTCAAACTGAAGTAACAAGAGATAAAATTATTACGGAAGCAGCATCCTTAAATATTACATGGAATTTTATTCCACCAAATAGTCCACATTTTGGAGGAATCTGGGTGGCTGGCATAAAATCAGCAAAGTACAACATAAAAAGAATCATCGGGGAAACTAGTTATACGTTCGAAGAATTCTACACAATACTTACGCAAATTGAAGCCTGTCTCAATTCGCGACCCTTATACACACTCTCTGACGATCCTTCAGACTTTGCACCGTTAACCCCTTCACACTTCCTCATTGGTGGTCCTTTGACTGCAATGCCTGAACCAAATTTGACAAATTATCCAGCAAATAGACTATCTACCTGGCAATCAATGCAAAAACACACGCAATTATTTTGGAAACGCTGGTCGCATGATTATCTCAACACTCTCCAGCAACGTTCTAAATGGCAACTATCACAAGAAAACATTCGTAGCAACATGATTGTTCTATTAAAAGAAGATAATCAACCGCCTCTGCATTGGGTACTAGGAAGAATTAAGGAAACTCATCCAGGAAGCGATGGAAGAGTACGAGTGGTGACTATTACTACAGCTACTGGAACCTACAAACGTCCGCTTACGAAGATCGCCATCTTACCAATTGTTGACAATCTGTGTTGACAAGTCAAGGGGGCCGGGATGTTCCGAAGAAAGACGAGCACGAATTTAATGAATGAATGAATGAATATTGTAAATTTCATGTACACCATTTTATTGTATAGTATAAATGTTTTTTTTGTTATTATGTGGAATGTATCGTAGTTCAGTCAGGTTAAGTACACGATAAGAACATTGTAAAGTTTGCAAAGAAAAATATAAATCATTCAACAAAGACTTCAAGCATTATAATCAGGTCCTTCGAAGCTATTCACACAACATATACAGTATTATAAACTACATAATGTTATCAATAGATCATTTACGTATATATTACTCTATCTGTGATATATATATATATATATATATATATATATATATATATATATACACTAAAATTTTTATACGTTTATTATATAAAAAAAATAATTATGACAAAAATAAAATATTAGTCAAAAATGTATTAAAATATTGTAAAAAAATGATAATAAATTTAATATTCTTTCTTCAAGTTTTTGTTTTTATGTATGTGTCTGCTTAAGTTCGCATAATATGGAAAATTCTTTTATTATTAATTTTACGAAAAAAAGTTATTTTTTATAAAAAGTTCTGCATGGTCTTAAACCTACAATGCAACCATCAGATATAAAAAAAATTCAGTCGTATACGCGGTTTCTCAAAAAATATGAATTTGGCTCAAGAGTAAATTACCTTTAATTTTGACAATACCGAAAATTGTTATTAAGAAGTTGATCAGAACTAAAAACTACGTTCAAATATGGAAATTACATCCAATTACATGGAAAAAAATCTTTTTTCTTTTCTTATCTACAATAACAATGCAATGTAACTGTAGTTACGTGAAATGCCGGAGATATTTAGTGTGGAAGAAAAAGTAGAAATTGTGTTAGTCGTTAGTGATAATTATAAAACTTATCGTGAAGCAGCTGAAATATTTAACAACATACATCCAGAGAAAAATATACACCATACATCCGTAATGAGAATTATGGAAAAATTCAAATCATGTGATGTTAATAATAAATTCACAAACAAACGTCGAAAACCTGTTGCAAGTGAGGAGATGAAGTTAAATGTAATGTTATCTGCAGTGGAAAAATCTAAATTGTCTCTGCGAAAAAAGGCATCTTTGCTTCCAGATAAAATGTTTAAAGATACAATATCAAATTTTTTTAAAGAGAACAAGTTACATCCATATAAACCACAGTATATCCATACTTTAAAACCTGGGGACTACGACAGACGACTAGAATTTTGTTTTCCTATTCAAGGAAAGCTAGAAGACGATCCTGTTTTGACTAGGAAAATATTTTTTTCTGATGAAGCTACATTTACGTCTAATGGAACAGTGTCTTCGCAAAATTGTCGATAGTAGACTGACTACAATCCTCATTTTACGATTAAAACTCGCGATCAATATTATTTTAAAACTAACGTTTGGTGCGGCGTTTACAAGGATAGAATAATTGGCACTTTTTTTTCGACAATCTATGACTAGTCAAAGATTTCTAAATTTTTTACAAAATCAGTTGCATGATTTTCCTCGTGATCTTCCAAGACATGAACGGCAACAGTTATGGTACCAGCAGGACGGCGCAACATGTCAGAGTACGATGTAAGTAAGGCAATACCTTGAAAATATCTTTAATGGAAGGTTAATTCATAGATATTCCGATATTTTTTGGCCAGCTAGGTCGCCAGATTTAACCCCATAGATTTTTCCTTATGGGGTTACTTAAAAGAAAACGTATATCAAAACAAGCCATTCACAAACGTAGAACATTTGGAAACAATTATTACGGAAACAATTCAGGGTGTAACTCTGAATATAATTAGAAATGTATTGAGGGAATTTTCTTCTAGAACGGAAACCTGTATTGTAAGAGAAGGCGGATACGTTGAAGCAATAGTGAATTGATGATAAACTATTACACGCTTGTTACGCAATAAACATTATTAGCAGTGTATTTATGTAGTTGATAATTATTGTAAAATAAATTATTTTGTTATGTATCATTTACTTTAATGCATCATCAAAATAATGCAACATAGAGGTTAAGAGACGTAAAGGTTATCAAATTTTTAACGAATAAAGAGAACAGATAAAAGTTTCCGATATTTTCATAAATAAATTTACTTTACTGTTGGACAAAATTAATATTTTCTGACAAACCTCGTATACGACTGAACAAATTTGATATCTGATTATTGTATTTTAGATTTTAGAACATGCAGCACTTTTTATAAAGAATAACTGAAAATTTATTTTCATCTTTGCTATTTTGAAATTTCTGTAATTAATATATTGCAAAT